>JAPKLW010001942.1:60068-101263 GCA_026898455.1 Plectranthus barbatus | reverse complement strand
ACAGAGCTTACTTCGGAGGAGCAGGATCGAGTTGATCGGGCCTACGACGTGTCGGAGAGCGACCGTCACTGGTTGATAGTGAGGAACGGCAGGTCGGTAACTGCAGAGGCTATCTTTGATATCGAGCTTCGCGCCACCCCTTTTACAGAGGAAATGACTCGTTCACGCCGCCCGAATGTTTCTGCCGAGCGGGTCGCTGCGGCTCTTCGCGAGAAGAGGAGAGCCAGGGAAGAAGAGGAGGTTCGGCGCCGTCCTCAGAATCCTCCGAAGCCCCCGACCCTAGACTCTGGCCACCAGGATCTGCCTCCCCCGCCTTCTTTCCAGCCCCAGGGGGAGACCATGGTCGAAGATTCTCGCCCTTCGGCTCGCCATGATGCCTCGCAGAGGGTCGAGGAAGGTGGAAGGCGCCGGGAGAGAGAGTCCGAGCCGTCGGGGCGTCGAAAGCGGCATCGCTCCCTGGAACGTGAGACGCGTCGGGATGATCTTGGGAAGTCCGTTGTTGTCTCCACCACGCCTCCGGATCCGCTGGTGGACGCCTTTCTGGTCCGGGCTCGCCAACTCTTACTGGGCCAGCCTTCGGCTAGTCAGTCGGGGACCGCTTTGGCGCGCCTCGAGCGCTACCAACTTCGCCAATTGCAGGTATGGGCTCGGGTTTTATGCGACGTTCATTCCTTTGTGCGGGTTCTGATTCGTTTTAACGTTGCAGGCTCAGGTTGAGCTCGACTCTATTCAATGCGAGCTTAATGTCTTCGCCGAGAAGTGGGCAGGAGAGATATATCAGCTGCGCAAGGAGTCTGACTCCTCGAAGAAATACGTGGACACTCTGAATGAGAGGCTGACTGCGGCGGATGAGAAGCTCGAGGCTGCTGTGAAGGAGGCGGAGGTTGCCCGTGCCGAGCTTGGGGAGCAGCGGAGGAAGGTTGTCGAGGCACAGGCCAGCTGTGACAAGGTGTTGGCCGACCTGCGCAAGAGGAACGAGCAGCTTGCATCGATGGATTCTCGGCTCAAGGTCCAACGAGAGAGCTATTCGGCCGAAGTTCAGAAGTATGAGGGGAAGATCGCCTTGCTGATGTCTGGTGAGGGTCTCGATTTCGGAGCGCTTATCACATCCCCGCAGTTCGCAGAGACGTACGAGGTACTTTTTGTATTTGACTCTTCTTTCTTTACTCGTGATTCGTCCGGGTCTAACCTCTTTGCAGATGCTTTCTGAGCAGGTGGAGGGCGAGGTCCAGGAGAGGATCGGTGCGAAATACCCGGACCTCGATTTGAGCTTTCTCGATGAACTCGAGAAGGAGGAGGAGAAGATCGAGGAGCAGGAGAAGGGGCTGGACCAAGTCGACCTGCAAGGGCTGCAGCAGGACCAGGGCCATGCTGATCAGAATCGAGAGCCTGAAGGTCTCGTCTTCGGCCCGGAGCCCAATCCGAATGCCGTTCCCGATCCTAATGCCGCCGTCTGATTGGCATCTTTCTGATTTGGATTCTAATCTTTTTGAAGAACTTTTTTGACTGTAAAACGTTTGACTCTATGTTCGGGTTCAAGATTCACTCAGTTTTTTTCTCGTGCTTTGTATGAGCTTTTGATTTGATGTTTGCTTTCGGCCTTAGAGTGATGCTCTCATCGCCTTACTGCGAAAAAATAGTTATGACAAGGGTGGGCGACGCCGTGGCATCGCCCCTCCGATGCCTAAGTTAGTACTAGATTTTTGAAGATAAATTTGTAGAAACAGAAATAAATAAAGTAGGATAGGTCGGTGAACGTTATCTGTGTGAGTTCGAGCGATGTTCGCTGGTTCGGAGTCCATGATGCTGGCTGCGTATTCCTGCAAGACATCCATGTGGGTTTGGGCGATGCCGAAGCATCGCCCCTCCGACGCTCAAGTTAGTGATTGTTCGTAAGTTTAACATAAGCGAGATTTAAAAAAGACAAACGAAGTGATAAGCGTATCTGATAGACCGAGCTAGTCGATCCTGTATCAAAAATAATACTTCTTTAAGTGCTTGATGTTCCAGCTGTTCCCGATTTCTCTTCCGTCATGAGCTTCTAGGTGATAGGCGCCCCGGCCTACGACCCTGGTAACTTTATAAGGTCCTTCCCATGTTGGTGCGAGTTTTCCTTGGCTTCGATCTTTGGTGTTTTGGAACACCTTCCTGAGTACCCAGTCTCCTTCCTTGAAAGTGCGCAAGTGAACCTTTTTGTTGAAGAATTTTTCGACGTGCTTCCTTCTCTGGGCCATGTTCAGGAGTGCTTGCTCTCTTTGCTCGTCTATGGTTTCCAAGTTCTTCATCAGGTTGTCACTGTTCTCGAGCTCTTGGCAAGCTTCTACGCGCAAGCTTCTTGCTCGGACTTCTGCGGGAATAACAGCTTCTTCACCGTATGCTAGAGCAAATGGCGAGCTTCCGGTCGAGGTCCTGGGAGTGGTTCGATATGACCATAGAACTCCCGGGAGCTCGTCTACCCACTTAGATTTGTGGGCCTCGAGCCTCTTCTTCATTGTGGCCATGATTGTTTTGTTCGTCGATTCGGCCTGTCCATTCGCCTCCGGGTACCTTGGTGTTGAGAACACTAGTTTGATATTGTAAAGGTTGCAAAATTCTTGTACTTTTCATCCTGTGAACTGAGTGCCATTGTCTGTTCTGATTTCCTTTGGTATCTTGAATCTGCATAGAATATGGATCCATAGAAATTTGATCACTTCTTGTTCTCTTACGTTGGCGAAAGCCTCTGCTTCGACCCATTTAGTGAAGTAGTCGGTGGCTACTAGTATGTATTCTTTCTGTCCGACTCCTTTTGGTAACTTTCCTACTATGTCCATCCCCCAAGCCATGAAGGGCCAGGCCGCGACCGTGGAGTGGAGTGGTTCTGCGTGGCTTTGTCTGGTTACTTCGAATCTTTGGCACGCCTCGCAGCTTCGTACGTAGTTCTTTGCGTCTTTTCGTAGTGTCGGCCAGTAGAATCCTGTCAATATAACTTTGTGCGCCAGTGGTCGGGCTCCTTGGTGGCTTCCACAATCGCCTTCATGTATTTCCATTAGTACGACCTGCCCCGAGGCGGGGTCCAGGCATTTAAGTAATGGTCCTTCGATAGACCTCCGGTACAGGTTTCCGTTGTAGATCGTGTATTTGGCTGCTGTACGGGTGAGGTGTACGGCCTCGATTCTGTCTGTGGGCAGGACTCCGTCGGTTATGTATTTCATTATTGGTTCGATCCACGAGCTGCTGGGAGATATGTCCATGACCTCCACGGGCCTGTGAGTGGCTGGTTCCTCGGCCCAAGTTATAATGATCGGCTTGCCTTGCTTGCTTACTTTAGTAGAGGCCAGGTTCGCTAGGGCGTCGGCTTCTACATTTTCTTCTCGCGCAATGTGCTTTATCTCGCATTCATCGAACTCGCCCCGCACTTCTCGGGCTAGTGCGCAGTACTTTTGGAGTCGTGGCTCCTTTACTTGGAAATGATCTTCCATTTGCATTATCACTAATTGTGAGTCCCCTCGTACTTGAAGTCTGCGAGCCCCTAGTTCCTTCGCGAGCTGCATCCCTCGAATTAACGCTTCATATTCCGCTTCGTTGTTGGTTGCCTCGAAATTCAGGCGGATGGCCCTTTCGAATAGTTCCCCCCATGGGCTTTGTAGCCTGAGGCCAGCTCCGTTACCATACATATTGCTCAACCCATCTACTTGCAGGGTCCATGGTTCTTTGGTTGCCTCGCCTATTTCTAGGCTTGCGACCTCCTTTTCTGCATCGGACTGTAGTTTTGTGGTGAACTCAGCTACGAAGTCGGCCAGCACTTGTGACTTGATGGTAGTGCGAGGTTCGAACTCGAGGCCATAGCCTCCGATCTCTACTGCCCACTTTAATAATCTGCCGGATAAGCTCGGCTTCGAGAAAACGGTTCGCAATGGATATGAGGTTACTACTTTGACGGGGTGTGATTCGAAATAGGGTCGCAGCTTTCTCGACGCCGTGACTAGTGCTAAGGCTAGTTTTTCCAGTGCCGTGTATCTGGTCTCAGCATCGAGCATCGGCTTGCTTGCGTAGTGCACGGGGTGCTGTTTCCCGGTGACTTCTTTAACCAGCGCTGCCCCGAGCGCATGTTCGGATACTGACAGGTAGAGCAATAATGTTTCCCCCTTCTCTGGTTTAGACAGGAGTGGGGGGCTGGTTAAGTAGTCTTTCAGGCGCTCGAGTGCTTTTGCGCATTCGTCTGTCCACTCAAATTTCTTTCCTTTTCTAAGTACTTGAAAAAACTCATGCGTTCGATCTGAATATCTCGAGATGAATCGGCTTAGTGCGGCTAACCTGCCGGTGAGCTTTTGAACTTCTTTCGGGCTACGGGGATGCCCGATTCCCTTCACGGCTCTGATCTGCGAGGGGTCGGCTTCGATTCCTCGATGAGTCACTATGTGGCCTAGGAACTTTCCAGATGCTACTCCGAAGGTGCACTTCGCTGGGTTCAGTTTCATTCGATATTTGTTTAACACTTCGAAGGCTTGCTGCAGATGGTGCACGTGATCTTTGGATTCCTTCGATTTTACCAGCATGTCGTCGATGTATACCTCCATCGTTCTTCCTATGAGTGATTCGAACATCTTGTTGACGAGCCTCTGGTATGTTGATCCAGCATTTTTAAGTCCGAACGACATTACTTTGTAACAGTATATTCATCTGTTCGTCATGAAGGCGGTCTTCTCTTGGTCTTCTGGATGCATGAGGATCTGATTGTATCCTGAGAACGCATCCATGAAGCTTAGTAGTTCGTGCCCTGCGGTTGCATCAACGATACTGTCGATATGTGGCAACGGGTATGGATCTTTAGGGCACGCCTTGTTCAAGTCGGTGTAATCCACGCAGACTCTATTTTTTCCGTTCTTCTTTTTCACCACCACAACGTTGGCGAGCCATGTCGGGTATTTTACCTCTCTTACGGACCCGACGTCCAGTAGCTTCTGAATCTCTTCATTGATTGCGTCATTCTTCTCGACCGGGAACTTCCTTCTTCTTTGTTGCACGGGCCTGTGATTAGGATCGACCTGTAGGCGGTGAGTCATAATTTCTGGATCGATTCCTACCATGTCTTGATGGGATCATGCGAAGGTGCCTTTCTTCGAACTGAGAAATTCAATTAACTGCGTCCGAACTTCCGGATCTAATCCAGCACCTATGTTTGTTTTCTTTTCGGGGTCGGTCAGATCGAGCCCGATTTCTTCAGTTTCTTCAGACTCCCCCGCCGGTGGCAGCGGGTCGCTCCTGGCGAGGTGCTGTTGAGAGCATACGGCTTTGAAGCTCGCATAGTAGCACTCTTTTGCTGCACTCTGCTCTCCCCGGATCGTGTAGACTCCCTCGGGGGTCGGAAATTTGACTACTTGGTGAAACGTGGACGGTACCGCCCTCAGCTGGTGCAGCCAGGGCCGTCCAAGTAGGGCGTTGTAGGCGCTGGGTGCGTCGATGATCATGAAGGGTATATCATGATGCGCCCCCCCACAGTATGTGGGTAGCACTATGGTACCCATCGTCATCTGGACCCCTTCGTTGAATCCAATCAGCGGAGTTTGCGACCGAACTATTTTCTCTTCCGGGATCTTCATCTCTTTTAGTGCGTGCAAAAATAGTATGTTGGCCGAGCTCCCATTGTCAACCAAGATCCTCTTCACCAGACAGTTTGATATTAACAGAGAAATTACCAGGGCGTCGTCGTGGGGGTGACTCAGCCCCGGTGCCTCCTCGCTTGTGAACTCGATCGGGTGATGGCTGGGGTTCTTCCGTGGGGCCACTGCTTCCTCTCTAGTCAGCCTTCGGGCTTTTTTGGCGGCTGATCTTGTGATGCCGCTAATCTCCGAGCCCCCGGTTATGCAATTAATAGTGCGAACTGGCTGTGGAGATTTGGGCTTTCCCGCTTTGGAGTGCCCAGACTCATCGACCCATTTTTCTCTTGTCCATGTTCTCTTCCCGCGGTCCGATAAGTACTCAGATAGGAGTCCCTTCTTTAATAGGTCGACCACTTCCAAGCGCAAGGCTCGACAATCTGCAGTTGTATGCCCGTGATCGTTGTGAAATTCGTAGAACTTCTGGGCATCCCGCGAGGCCGGGTCGGCCTTCATCTTTTGGGCCACCTCACCTTTTCCGGCATCCTGCGAAGCACGTTCTGGACGAGGTTTGCTGGCTCGATTGATAGTGTATACTCCGGGACGTACGGACCGAGGCTGTTTATTTGGGGCGGCTTATGGTAAGGGTGCGACCTTGGGGGGCGTCTGTCCCGTTGCTCGTGCCAATTTTCATCACGCGTGTTAGGTCTCCCGCTACCGCGGCGCGCCCGACGGTAGGGTTCGTCTTCTTCCCATTTGATAAGTGCCCAGGCCCTATTCAGTGCGTCGTCCATCGTCTGGCAGGGATAAATGGACAGCTCGCGGTACAGATCTGAATCCACATCAAGGCCTTTAGTGAAAGCTCGCACTGCGGTGCTGTTAGGACAGTTCGGCACTGCCACCATTTCTTTATTAAAGCGGGACAGGTACGCCCTTAAGGTCTCGCCAGGCTTCTGGATTACGGCGTAGAGGTCATCGGGATGCTTGTCGCGGCGTCTGCTACTCGAGTACTGTCGAAGGAACAGTTGATGTAACTCTGCAAATGTTGAGATCGAACTCCGGGGCAAGTTGATAAACCATTGGAGAGCAGGTCCCGTTAGGCTCGAGCCAAAACTTTTGCACATGCAGGCCTCCATCTGGGCACCCGGAATTGCGAGGGCCAACATCTTTTGCCTATAAACGGCGATGTGGTTTTCTGGATCTGAAGTTCCGTCGTAAAGGATGAAATTTGGCGGGGAGAACCTGGGCGGTAGTTCTGCCCCTGCGATCTCTGGTGTGAATGGGGAATCCGCATAACTCTCGCGGGGTATGGTCTTCTCTGGCGGAGGGAGTTCGGGCACTTTGGCGAGCAGTGATTCAAAGTACTTGAGTCTCTGCTCGAACCTCCTTTCGATCTGTAAAACTGCCCGAGCCTCAAGATGATCCGATTGATCGACCTGATCTGGGCGTAGGGGTTGAGCCCCTGGCGTTTCCTGATGGTATGTCCTTTCGGTCCGATTAAAGTCATCTTCCAAGTTTCTCGTAGTATCTCGAACGTCTTTTCCAGTACTTCTAGGCTCCTCGACGATAGGGTGAGCATTGTTCGCCTGAAGTTGTAATCGTCGATTTTCCCTTTCGAGGAGCTCATACTTCCTTGCCATGTCCTCCATTCTGGCCCCCATCGTCTCGATCATCTCCCTTGCACCTTGCACTTGTGTTACCAGTTTTGCAACGTGGGGATCCCCCAGTATATTTGGCGGCGGTGGTGGGAAGGTCAATTCTCCGAGGGGAGTGGCGTTGAACGTTCTCATAAGATCGGTTACCGATCCTCCTGCGCCTGGCGGACGTGGAACCCCTTCGTTGGTTTTAGTGGTCCGACCTCGTCCGACCCCTGGCGGAGTTCCTCGGAGTGCTCCTTGGTTGGCTTCCTTAGCGTGACTTTCCGTCGGAGCACTTTTCTTGTCGTCGGTAGAGCGCGTCTTTCCTGGATCATCTGCCATTTCTGCAAAGAAAAAGTCAGGATTTGTTCCCGGGGCCCCACGGTGGGCGCCAAACTGTTGCGGGTACAATTACTTAGAATATGGAGCCCCGAGAACAGAAAATATAAATATGCATAACACGATATAAAAGACAGAATACAGAATAGAGATGCGCTGGATGTTGACTACAGTTAACCGAAAAGCATAAGAAAAGTGAGAAGAGGGAGAGAGAGATAAAAAGCCGCCCCTCACTTGGAGGAGGGCGGTAGTTTTTATAGAGTGGGGGGTCTCCTTAGGGTTTCCGAGATTTTCGCTCCGATAGTTAGGAAGTATCTCCGGGGTGATGGGGGCGCCTTGTTAGTGGTGCGGTTGGTATTTTTCGTGAATATCGCCTATGAGCCGTTGGCGAACGTTATCCTTCTTCGAGTTTTTACATGGAGGGTCGATACAGTTACCTCGAACTTTCCTATTGGTGAGCGAACTACTTTCTGGATTGGTCGAACTATCAGGCCCTCTTGTGAACTTCCATGAAGCGGCTCGAATTCTATCTTCAGTTACTACGCTCTAGCTTGGTCCGATTGTTGCGGGTCGGTTCATTGATTTATTCGAATCGAATTCTTTAGTGGGTCGGGTCTGACCCAGCCTTCAACAGTATATAAGTAGATATATAAATTTGTTCAATCCATATATAATTTTAGAATTGGATATAAATAAAAAATGTTTTGGTTACATACAAGGTGGATATTCGATTTTCGGTTGTTTCGGTTATAACCGAATTTTAATATAAAATTAAAAATAAAATTAAAAATTATAATATTTATATTAATATATATTAAAATTATATTTATATAAATTTATAGATATTATATATAAATCCGGTTGTTCAGTTATTTCGATCTGGAAAAAAAATAACAGAATCGAAATAGTGAAAAAAAATTAATCGAACCAAACCAAAAACCGACACAATCAAATTGATAAAAAATGAATCAAATTGTTCGTGAGCTACTTGAATGTCGACTCGATAAAAATTCATTCAAGTTCGTGTAGTGAACCTCGTTTATTCAATAAACCAAACTTTAACATTATAATATTCGACTCGTTAGTTAAAATTAACAAAATAAAATAAGAGAAAAATTTTGCAATGCCCCTTTTCACCATAACACATCACAAAATATCTCCTTTTATGAAAACATCCATGAAATGCCCCAAATACACAAATCTGTCGAGTTTCAGAAGATCGTTGTATCTTTTGCAGAAAAGAATGTAATATATTGAATTTTAAATTTACTTTTAAATAATTAAAAGTTAATAAAACTTAAATTCTGGTCCTGATTTGTAATTTTGATCCAAAAAAAAATAAAATATCAGATTGGGACCGATCCCGACCTGCCGACAGGTCCTGACCTCATTAACTTTCATGATTCCAACCTTCCCTCAAACCTTAAGAATCTATTTAACCATTTTTTTTTAATTTTAATTTATTTTTAGGCAATTCGGGATCCTTACCATTTTTTTAATAAACTTTCTTTTTCTTTTTTTAATTGTTGAAGGTTGGGATCCTCATTTGTCTTCATTAATTTTTTTAATTATTGAAATGTAATTAAATATTAAACATGGTCTTGACTAAATATTATTAAATATTATTTTATTTAAAAATTAAATAATAAAAAAAAAGTAGGCACCGTTACATTTGAAAAAAATGAGGTAGGCTGATACGATTAGGGATGGGGAAAAATACCGAAATATCGAAATACCGTAAATATCGTACCGAAAAAATATCGAAATTATCGAATTTTCGGTATACCGAGATTTTCGGTACGGTATCATACCGTACCGTGAATTTTCGGTACGGTAACGGTATATATATCTCAATATTTACAGTATACCGGTACATACCGTACCGAAAATATATTACTCCCTCCGTCCCGCAACATTAGTCCTGTATTCCTTTTTGGTCTGTCCCGAACATTAGTCCTGTATTCCCGAAATGGCAAAAATTAGAGTGTTTTAATCACTTAATTAACAAAATTTAATTAAGTTAATCAATTAACTAAAAAAAAAAATAAACACCCACCCCCCCCCTCCCCAACCCTAATCGCACACACACATTCTCATTCTACTGTGTGCGCCGCACTTCGATTCTCTCCTCCCCCCCCCCTTCTGCGATTCTCTCCGCCGTTCTGCTCCCCTCCGTTCTCCTCTGCCATCCTCTCCGCCGCCGTTCTGCTCCCCCTCCGCACTCCCCTTCACCGTTCTTAACCGATTACCCGATCTCCACACCCTCCGATGTTGCGCCTCCTCCTCCAACAAAATCCTATTTTCTGAAATCCCCTAAAACCGCCGCTCTAACCACCGCCGTTCTCCCCACGGCCGAGCTCCCCACCCTCCGATCTCCCCACCCTCCGATCTCCCTACCCTTGTTGTCCGCTTATTGTCTCCGCGAAGAAAACCCTAAAATGAGTGAACCCTAGACGATTCGCTCTCCTCCCCGTCGTTGTCCCCACAGCCGATCTACCCACCCTCCGATCTACCCACCCTCCGATGGAAACCCTAAACCCAACATCCGCCGTGAAATCTGCCGCGCCTCTCTCGCCGTTCTCCGTCGCCGCAGCTGGTGACGACGTTGCCCGCGGGGAAATACTGTCTGCCGCGCCTCTCTCGCCGTTCTCTGTCACCGTAGCTGGTGACGTCGATGCCGCCGGGACGGAGGAGGCTTCAGTGGCCGACAATGGTGGGGCAGCTCTGCACGGCGTGGAGGATGAACCCGTGGAGGATGAAGAAGACAAGGGTCTTCGAGCCGTGTGGAGGTTGAGGAGGGAGGTTCTACGTGCTTTCTGGAAAATCCAATTTCCAGAAATCAGGTGATATCTAGCCTTTTGGATATGATGATTTTTGGATATGTTGGTTCTGATGCGTATTTGGAAATGATGACTAAATTCTGATCCTATGTTGGTTCGGCTGCTATGTTGCTTGTGCTGCTGTGTGTGTTCTATGGAAATGATGAATTCAATCTTCATTCTGATCCTATGTTCAATCTGCTGCTATGTTGCTTGTGCTGCTGTGTTGGTTCTGATGACTGGAATCTGATTGCTCCTTGTTTGGAAATGATGACTTGAATCTGATCCTATGTTTGGTTCTGATGCTATGTTGCTTATGCTACTGTGTCTGTTCTAAACCTATGTTGGTTCATTGATGTTAAAAAAAGCTGTGGGATAAATGGGTTCAAACCTGAAATGATGTTCATTGTTCACTAATTCATGATAAACTACATTAGTGATGCATTTTAGGTCTGAAATGAGTTCATCTGAGCTGAAGTGGTTTCATTAATGTGTGCAGGGTTAATTTTTCTGCATATTCTTTGCTGCATAATCTTTACAAAAACCATAAATAGCTGCACATCTTTACAAAAACCATAACATGCAGCATATCTTTACAAAAATCAAAATGTTCCACCATTTTCTGCACAAAAGGCTGTCTGCATCAGCATCTAAGACTATCTCCATCCCTAAATCCAACATGAGCTTCTCATTACCTGGCCCATGTCCTTCTTCCATCATGTACTTTATGCAATCTTTCACCAGCTGCATTGGCACTTCTAGATTCTTAGGCAAGTCCTGCTGCAGTATTAAAGCATCCTTCTTCATGTGTGGGATTTTGTAGTTATTGCAGCCTTTTATCTTCAAAACTTCTTCAAAACATGACTGTAATGTGAGAAAGACCTTGTTCAAAGTCATAGGCTGTAGTGCATTGAAGCTTGATGTAACTGCATTCACAAGATCATTGGTATTTTTGCATGCTTGCTGTTGCTGCAAACTTTGAATTGCCCTAAAGAATCCTAGGTCATTCACATTCATATCCGGACTGTTTGGTGGCTGCTGCACTATGTTTATCTTGCCTGCTGGTTTGTTCCCTTTGCCTTGTCTGTTTGAACCAAATTTGATGCATTCTCCTCTTTCTCTTTGGCATCTTGCAGCTTTCCATATTCTTGACACAGTCCTCACAGAGAGACTATGTTTTGCTGCAGCCTCTCCAATCCTACCCCTCTCTAGTTTGCCATTCTTGCTGTGAAGAAGCAAGAACTGCACTATTTCTGTTGCTGCAGCCTCTGAAACATCTTTTTCTTTTCCCATTTGTAATTTTTGGATGATTTGTGATGTTTGTAGCAAAAAAAGGGTTGATGGATCAATATTTATAAACTGAATGTTGTGGGAAATTTGAAATTTGGTTGTTAGTTTTCAGATTTGTTTTTGAGGGAAATTTGAATTATTGGATGATGTAATGAAATCAGTTTTTGCCTCCTTTTCCAGTTTTTTTACTTTCGAATTTTTTTCCTTTTTTTTTTTTTGCTTAAGTGTTAATCTAGTTTACTAATTGCACCATTAGAATCCCTTATTACTTTCGTCTTGGTATCTGTGCCGAACACAAACCAGACTAATGTTGCGGGACGGAGGGAGTATTAAATTTTATTATTTTTTATTATTAATAATATAAATAACTCATTCTTATAAATAATAAAATTACAATATATCCAAACTATTTTTAAAAATATAACATATTAATTAAAATATAAATAATAAAACCTAAATCAATTCAATCCCACCCAAATTCTACCAAATTGTAAACTCCAATCCATCCCACCACACACCACGTCTCGTCGCCCCAACCCTAGGCCCCCAGCCACCGCGACGCCGCCCAGCCCCCGCCACGCCACCGCGACGCCATCCCAGCCACCGCCAGTCCGCCCTGCTTCTATCCAGCACGCCACGCCGCCCCTGCTTCTACCCACGCCACCGCGACGCCGCCCCAGCCACCGCCACGCCGGCCCTGCTTCTAGCCTTGCATCCCAGTCCCAAGCTCAAGGTAATTTTCTTCCACTATTTTGATTTGGCTTCGAAGAATGGATAAACCCTAGTTTGTTGTGATTTTTTTGAGTTTAAGATGCCTGCGAAATTTTGATGCCTGCTATAATTCTGATGCCTGCGATTGCAAATGAGGAGGCTGAAAATTTTTGATGCCTGCGATAATTTTGATGCTTGCAACCTGCGATATTTTTCTTCCACCATGCCTGCGATTTTGATATTTAATTTCCTATTGAAATTTTTATATTCACCTCTAAAATTCTACTTTCTAATTGTCTTATTTTTTTTAGGATGGAATCAGAATCTTCTCACTCTCTACCACCATCCATGGAAGCAGAAAATAGAACGGTACCTTTCGGTACGGTATGGTATACCGAAAAACGGTACGGTATAGGTATGCAATTATGCAATACCGAAAAAATGGTATACCGAACCATACGGTACGGTAACGGTATCATTTTTTTTCATACCTTCAATTTCGGTAAGGTATACGGTATGACAAAAAACCCCGGTATGGTATACCGACCCAACCCTAGATACGATGATGACCAAATTGGTCAGATCAACTTAATTTTCTTTCTTTATTTATTTTTTAAAATTTTCAATATATTATGGAGTAATACTTAAATATCCATTTTAAGTAATAATAGCAACATCATTACACAAATAACTATTTGAACTTGGTTGATAATAAAAAAAAATTATCAAAAAATGTACTTTGGACATTTCTTCAAGATGTTTATAAAAGAGAATATTTTTATTACATATTTGATAAAAAGGGCATTTCAAATATTAAGAAAAAATATAAAATAAATAATTTTATAAAAGTAATATTTTAATAATTTAAGAGTAACAATAAAAATATATTTTTCGAATAATAAGAAAAAAAATATAATTTGAGCATAATATAATACTCCCTCCGTCCCAACTTAATTGTCTCACTTTCCCTTTTCGTCTGTCCCAACTCAATTGTCTAATTACTAAAAAGGGTAATTTTTTCACACTTAAACAATAAAATATTAATTCAACTCAACTGATTTTACACTCATACTGTTATTGTGTTCGGTCAATCCGGGACAATTAAGCCCAGACGGAGGGATTATCAAATTTTTTAATAAATAATGAAATCTTTGAAAATAATAATGAATATTTAAAATATAATCCAAATTTAGAAAGTTCGTTTAGGCTCGATAACATTTGAGAGCTTCAAAGTATTCGATTAAAAAGTTCGAAACTAAATGAATCAAACTTGAGCACGACACTACTCGGCTCGACTCGATTCGATTGCAGACCCCCTAAGCATCACCTTCAAATATTCTAATTTGGTTCCCGAGAATCTTGGTTGCAGATCGGATTTAGTTTTCTGAACCTTTTTTTGATTTAGCTATTCAAATTTCAAATTACCAGAATTTGAAAGCTAGTAATAATCCAGATCACCTCTTAGCCATGGTTGGGATAAAAGCCATTTACAGACATCCCACCATCAACGCAGATTATCTGGCCGGTGATAAACGACGACGCAGGCAGGCAAAGGAAAGCCACCACCGATGACACTTCCGTCGGATCTCCAAGCCGCCGCATCGGAGTTCTATCGTACACTTCTTCCAAGTATTCTTTGTCGCTCAGCACCTAGAGCAAGAGAGTGAAATCATAAAACACAACAAAGCCACTATCCCCTCACCAAAAGGAGAGAAACAAAAACCTACTCGCTCCACCATGGATGTCCGAATGTACCACGGTGCAACGGCATTTACTCTGATACCGTCCCTTGCCCACTCGCACGCCAGATTTCTTGTAAGCTGATTGATCGCACCTAGAGACGAAGATAAAGTGTAAGCTTTCGCACTATGTTTGAGGCAAGCCATGTTTACCTTTGGATGCTCCATGGACAGACATATTCTTCAATGATACGAAACCGGAGACTGAAGAGGTGAACACAACGCTTCCTGCACCAGAGGCTTTGAGAAGAGGATGTGCAAGTTGGCATATGTGGAATCCAGATCCGAAGTTTGTTCCCATGAGCAATGTGAACTCCTCGGACGTGAAATCCACCATAGGTTTTCGGATGTTTGTTCCGACATTGTTTATCTACTGAACCCATGTACAAAACAAAAAACGATTGAGCTCTTAGTTCATCGTGTCGTGCAGTAATACAAAAGTGTTATTTAGAAAAGGTTGATGCAGAAATATAGTTCTATATTAAGCATACACTATAGAAGTGATGCACAAAATACTAAAGAATTTCAAAATAAGAGCATGAGGACTCCTCATCTATGGAATTTCGTGAATATTGCTGAATACGAATGATTTCATTAGCAAAGGACAAATAAAATCATAATCTTCGTGTATGCACAACATAAGCATGAACATCAAAAAGAATAATTTTGTGTATTCTTGGTTTGTAGGTTGTGATGTTTCATATTATGACAAATAGATATAGATGATCCCCCTCCCCTCAAAAAAGAGATTATAGCCCAAGTCATTAAGCGAGATGATGCTTACGCAGAAACTGATCAACCACAACGACAAAAGATACAAGAATTTGCTATTCTCCCCTTCCATATTTTCTTAAACAAGAAAGAAGCAATAACCACCTACATGGAACTAGAAGAGGAACTCACAAGAATGTTGAGCTTCCCGTTGAATACAGAAGACACGTTTTCTAGTAGCGTTTCCCGGTCAGCTTCAGCTGATACATTGCACACTGAGCCTGACACGTCAAGACCCTTGTCTTCCCAATCCTTCAAGCTTTTCTCCAGTTCATCTTTGTTCCTTGCACAGGTGTGCACCGTGGCACCAAGGGAGGCCAATTCCTCCACAATTGCATGTCTATGATGTAGCAGCAAATAATTCATAAGAATAAGAAGATAACACACACGTTATAAATTGCATCATTACTGAACCATCAATGCAGCAAACATGGATGAAAAGTGATACGTGTAGGGTTCATCAGTTCTTGGAGTCCATGCCTTGTTAATACAAAACACAGCGAAATCAAACTGGCATCAGAAGATTCAACACTCACCGAATGTATCATGTTATCGGGTCCAAGTATGAGGCACATGCAGAGAAGAAAAGAAAGTGAGAACAACTTCAGCTAAACTATGTTGTATGAGATATGGAAGCAACATCTTTCACATATCATGGAATGAGTTAGTTACAGGTAGGCCGAAAACCGAGTTTTGTAGAACAATCGAATCCCTTTCTCCTAATTATCATCTCTCCTTCCCAATGTTTCTTTAGTTCACTTCTTTCTACAACACCATTAACAACCCATTTTAGGCTCCTTCGTTTGTTTTTCATCAAAATTCAATTCAGATTAAACTGAAATTGCCCCAAAATAGTTAAGTAAAGCAATTTCTAGCTGTGATATCACAGCTTGTCAAAAATGAAAAGCCAAAAACTCACCAATGAACTAAACGAACTCTATGCATAAGTCATAATCTAGGCTGCCAAATCAAAATCAAACCAATTCGAACTGTCAGCAATCAATATGAACTAAACATGGAATGCAAAACCAGGGTTTCACATTTGAATTCAAAAAAATACCCATAAAATGCAGCAAAAAACACCCAACACAAACACTATCTTATTCAACAATCGGGATTCGCCAATTGTCTGCAAAATACTTGCGCAATAGAGTTACTCCTACCCGATGCCTCTGGTGCCACCAGTAACGAGGGCGGTGGAGCCACGAAGGGACCAGCGGGAGGGCTTCTCGGCGGAGGCGGCCGCCGTAAAGCGAAAGAAACGGTGGTTTCCAAGCGAGGAGCGAGTTGAAGGCGTCGGTTTCGAGTTAAGCATGAGGAATGCGCTGCCACCGGCGGAGGAAATGGCCAGCGACATGCTTCTCTGTAAATCGGTGCAAAAAGCATCAATCCCATGGCGGCGATTTATTCAAAAAATATATTTGCAAAAACATAAATAATTTATGATTAATCAGATTAAAATTTCTAAACCCTACTTCAACAAATCCATTTTTCATTTTCGTGCTTAATTAGTCTCATTTCATAAAATAGAAAAATATTTCTCCACACCAATAAAATATTAATTCCACTACACTCATAAATATTGGTAATATAACTAATAATAAATGGAACTAATAACCCAGAACTGAGAAAATCCATACTTTTTTTGAAAACAGATTGAGATATGTGTTTTGCAAGATATTTAAATTTTACACTAAGTGCATTCGAAATAGTATTAGTATTCCAATCAAAATATAAATTTTAACTAAATAATAAGTGCATTTGGTTCGTGAGTTTCAGAATCAAGGAATGAAATGATTCCGAAACTCACTGTTTTGGATTATGAATTAGGGTATGGAGAAATGAGTTTGATTCCAAAATAATAAAGAATAGTTATTTCCAACCTAAATGGTGGGTATGGTCTTCATTCTTAAATTTGATTAACTTTATTATTTTTCAAATTCTCTAATTTATTTTATAATTATAATATTAGTTAAAATTAATATAATTAGTAAATAAGTATTATATTAATTATAATTATCGTAATTATATATTATTATGATATTATATGGATATATTTAATATTATTATAATTATTTTTATTTATTGTTTTAAATCAAGTTTGTATGTTAGTTTTTACTATTTATAAAAATATTATATATTATTCCTATTTATTTTCCATTTATGATTAGTTATAAATTATTTAAATTATATTATTTTTAATACAAAATTGATGAATAATTAATTGAATATATTTGTTTTCAAAGTTTTTAATTTTTTACCTAATTGAGAATGATTCTCAATTAGATTGGAATCATTAAAATTTTAAAATTCATACTCATTCCATTTTTTGTGTAAGATAGCAAATTATAATTATTGTAAGTTAAATAATTATTTGTGAGCACTCTGTTATTTTAATCAAACTACTATAATATCTTTGTTGAAACATGGAAATATTATATGTGTTTATTTATATACAATGGAAACATAAGTTATTATTTAATAAAGTAAACAATATTATGATATTTTTGAATAAATCGTTTGTATATTATTTTGAAGAATATTTATTCGCGTAACGCGCGGGTGTAAATATAGTTATAACTAATTGTAGTTCTCACACATCGCGTGGGTAAAATACTAGTTTATATATATAATGATTCCTGATAATTATACAAAACGGTCCTTTAATGTAAAATTCATTCCAAACAAAGTGTGCATTCATTTCGGAGTACACTTAGTATAAATCGCATTTCATTGGAAATGCCTCATAAAACACATTCTGAATGCACTTATTGTAAAATACACTAGAATTACACCCGCGCGATGCGCGAATTGAACATATAATATTTTTTATAATATTAAAATATTATTAATAGAGTTATATATTTATAATAATTTTTTTAATATATATAATTTTTATTCATCAATATCATATGTTGGTAGATTATAATGCTAATAATAATAATATTAATAAATACAAGTCTACATATAGGAGTTTAATTTAAAATTAGTCCACAAAAAATTATACTTAAACAATATAAAAAAGTAAATATAATGAATTATTGAAATGTATGATTTCTAAAAAAATGAAAAATATAATCACATTATATTATTTTGTATCGTATATTGATATTGTAATAGAAAAATTGTGAATAAAATAAAAATGAAAAATAAAATTAATGTTGATGTGATATTTTTTAGCGGGAAAGTGGTAAAAGTGTAATTTTTTAGAATTTATCTCATTTAGTATATTTATAGATTCTATTTGGAAAGTCTTACAAAAAATACAATATATTATGAAAAAATTTAAAAGGTCGAGGAATTATTCTCAACTTTAGTAGTTGCAAGTGATTTAAGCGTTTTATGTTTAATAGATAATGAAAATATATGACTGATGTTATTTAAATTGATGTATTTTTTTTTAAAAAAATTGAGAAATTTGTGAAAAAATAGGAAGAAATATAACTTTTTAAAGAAAAAAAAAGAGAGAGATATTATTATTTATTTTATATATCCACGAAATGGTGCCACGTGGAATGAGGCAAATAAACGGATGCAAACCTATTTATATTCCACTCTTTATTCTGCATTTCTGTTCCGCTCTCTTCCATCTCAGGCCCCTCCTCTCGCCGCCTTTCTCTCTCTTCGCCGGCGACCTTCGATTCTCTCTCTTCACCCCCTACAATCCTCTCCATAATTCATTGAATCTAGTTTCCAAACGTCCGATTTCGGAGCTTCTACTTCTCTGTTGATCGATTCTGATTTTTTTTTTCTTAACAAATGGGGAGCAACAGCACCAGCAATATTTACATCCACGTCATCGAGGACGTCATCAACAAGGTCCAGGAGGAGTTCATCAATGACGGCGGCCCGGGAGAGGGCGTGCTCGCTGAGCTCCAAGGAGTAATTATCCTCCGATTTTGTAATTTAATGAAATAATGGATTTTGAGTTGTTTTAGGGTTTAGTGATGGAATTTGGTTTTTGGGGTGTGTCGGGATTTATTGCGTTGAAGGGTGATTTGTGTTTGTAATTGGTTGGATCTGTAGCTGCGATTTGGATTGTTGATTGGGTTTTTTTGTGGGATTTTACAGTTGTGGGAACTGAAAATGATGCAAGCCGGTGCGATTTTTGGTCCGATAGATAGGTCGGCTAAGCAGAAAGCAGCAGGGGGTCCAGTCACGCCGAATCCCGTTCATGATCTTAACGTACCTTATGAAGGCACCGAGGAGTATGAAACTCCCACTGCTGATATGCTCTTTCCTCCGGTGAGTGATTGCGAGGATCAAATTGATGATTTTTATGCCGTGGCGTTTTTCTGTAAATTGTTTTTGCTGGTGTTGTGCAGACCCCGTTGCAAACTCCTATGCAGACACCATTGCCTGGGATGGCCCAGACGCCGTTGCCAGGAACAGCTCAGACTCCTCTTCCTGGAACTGCTCAGACTCCTCTTCCCGGAAACGACAGCAGTTCATTCTATAATATTCCCACTGGTGGCACCCCTATAACCCCTAATGAGTACTCCTCTAATAATGATAATGGTGGTGAAGGTCTGATAAATGCTGGAGTTGGAAGACCTAATCCATATATGGTATCATTTACTGAACTTTATATTTGAGTGGTGGGTGTGACTGCCACTTCTTGCTGACATGTTTGTTTCCTCATTTGCTTACCATCTTTCATTTTTATTACGAGAATGATTCTATTTTTAAGTTTTAATGTGCTTTGAAATCCTGTGAATAATTTCACGAGTAGTTTCTGCATTCTCTCTTCCTTTTGGTGGTAGGTGGTTCAACTGAATTTTATATTTTACTCTTGCAGCAGCCACCTACGTCTTGGATGAACCAAAGGCCTCCTCTTGATGTGAATGTTGGTGAGTGTAATGGTTAAAGATTCATAATAATTCACTGACTATTCTCTGAATGTAGATGAAGGCAGTTATATACAATAGATGTGAACTGCTGGAAGGCAGTGTAATCTTTACTAGTTTCAAATTGAACTTGTCTTGCTTTGTAGCTTATGTGGAAGGTCGGGAAGAGGGTGACAAGGGTGCGCCTAATCATCCAGCAACTCAGGTTATTGTCATCTGTGGTTCATGATTATTTTAAGCTTACATAGAATAGATACTATATTTGCCTGGTGATGTGTGAAAATTAACTGAAGTAAAACCCCCCTTTGGAAGGTTAAAATGGAAAAATTCTCTTTGGTAGTATTATCTTAAGTAATAGGGTAGTAATCTGATGTTCAATATGTGCGCTTAAAGCTAATACCATATAAATGCCCATCATTTTTTATTTCTTGTACTCAACACTGCAAAGAGGTTTGTGGTAATTAAATAATAGATGTTGTATGATGGTATATTGGTATTTCATTTAGTGCATATACCAAAAATCTCTTAAAGCATCAAGTTACGTTGGTGTTCATGTCCTGTTATTGGTTGTCATTCCTTCATTACCAAAACATGTACCGTTTTCTCATCTCTTGCTAGATGCCCATATAATCGCATCTCAAAGAAAACAACCTCTGACGCCATGTACTATACTCAATTAGTCATTGAACATAACGTAACAATTTTCTTGATAGTGAAGCCTTGGTAGCAAATACATGTTAATTGCATTTTTCTTGAATGACTAGATAGAAAAGCATCTTATTAACTGCAATTGAAGTGCATATGTGCGAGGAAATATAAAAGAAAAGTTGGACACTTTAACCCCGTCGACGATTGAACTTGTGGCTACCAAAATGTTAATTTCTAGCACATTAAATTAATTTGAGTTTTTACAGGACCAATGATCTAAAAACTACCAAATTAGTTAAATATCACACTCAGGGTTTTAGTTTGAACTTTGAGCGACTTGGATTGTTGTATGTTCCAGGAACTGGGGTGAGTGTGCTTTGTTGTACACGCTGCTATTATATTGGCATACTTATCATTTTTGCTCTATTGATGTAAAAGTTATTTTGGTAATTGCAAATCATTTTTTCATTTCACTCAGGAAAGACATAACAGTGATGAACGCACAATGCAGGAATTTTTCTTGATGCCGTCTGGAAAACGAAAACGGGAGGACATTCCACCACAATATCGTCCTAGTGGATACATCCCCCAGCAAGATGGAGCTGGAGATGTCTTATCAGAGGTATTGATGGTACATTCTTAGCCGCAGTTCAAGCAACAATTTGTGTGTCCATAAGTTGTCTCAGTGACTAATTCCATCCCCCAGGCAGTTTGTTGATAGAATACAGGGTTTCTGATCTAACTCAATTTTATTTGTTTTAATCTTGCGATCCATTATTTGGACCGTAGAAAATTCTTAACACAAACCTTTCTGGATTGAGGCTTGGTTTTAAAAGGCACGAGGCGACTTAAGGCGATGAGGTCTAAAAAAACCGAGGCGTGAGGCGAGAGGTAGAGGCGGGCGCCTCAAGCACGCGAGGCGAACTTATATATAAACTTAACAAAAATTATATATACATCATTTTATAACTTAAATACACATTTTCAATATTTTTAATGTATAAAAGATCTTAAATTCCATGCAAATATTCCACCAAAATAACCAAAATATAAACATAATAGATTTAAACGTGCAAAACTAATATCCCAAAGTTCAAAATAAGCTAACATAAAAATAAAAAAGGAAACAAGAAAGATATAATATCTATAATTTATTTTATACTTATCTTTTCTATGATATGTTTGTGATGCTGATATAAAAAAATAGAAATCAAATTTCAAATTTAAGTAATGTTGATATTTAGTAATTTAATAAAATTTGTTTCTCACATTTAAAAATAATTTAATTTGTAAATTGTAAAAGAATTATTGACATAACATGCATGTTACTACATCTATCGCCTCGCATACAAAATATCTCGCCTTTCTCGCCTCGCACGCCTCGGCTCGCCTCAGGCGCCTCAGGGTCGCCTCACGTAATCTGCGTGCCTCACAGGTCTTGAGGCGATTTTCTGAATCTGAGGCGCGCCTTTTAAAACCCAGGATTGAGGAAGCTTTCTTGATTCATCTTTTCTACTCCTGCAGATTTTTCGTGCTTGATATTTGTTCTCATACAAATATGAAGTATCTGTAGAATACCTCATATTTTCATAAATCTCTGAAGGCCTTTGCTACAGAGTAGTGACACTGAAGCCCCTAGTTTGTTTCATTACCTTTGCATTCATTATTATCAAATAGTAACTGTACTTTGAAATAGAATCTCTTCAATGAGTTTTCATTTGTTAATAGTATTAGTTTGTAGAAAAACAAACTAGCATGCCTTAAACCAATTTGTTGACATGATTACCATGAAGGGTTGAGTTAGTATATGACCTCAATCTCAGATGATTCGTCTGCCTAGTGCCTTCACCGTGCTAGCCATTTCAGTGGTTAGACATTTCAAAGGTGTGGAACATCTTCTCTTCTATTATAATTGCGTCATCATATTTTTTGCAGGTTGGTCTAAAGAACATCTCACAAAAGCTGGTTCAAGAACGATCATCGTCTTGTATAATTCCTCAGTTGGACGGTCCCATCCCAGATCCATATGATGATGTGCTTTCTACTCCCAATGTGAGTTTACCCCTGTGTGAGTTGAATTACCTATGGCTGTAGTATTAGAACCGAGTATGTAGTTAAATTTATTGAAAATCTTTTGTGGTGATTTCCATATGCTGGTAGTCCTCCTTTACGTTTCGTCATATGACATTTGTCTGAAGGGCTGCATCCTGGGTTGTTGTGGTTGGTTTCTTTTGAAAGGACTTGGTCTTTCCTGTTCCAGAATCAGTTTCTGCATAATTCATGAATTTTATTTTGTCGACACTTTCTTATATCTCTTAATGCCAATTGTGATTGGATGCGTATTGAGGTAATTCCTGTTCCAGAATTAGTCGCTCTCTCTAAAACTAACTTAAGTTGGTATATGGTTCTGACAAGATATACAACTATCAAGGAGGCATCAATGAAGACTACAATGTAGTGAACACCCCTATGCCCAACGGTAAGTAGTCACCAAAACTGAGTATTTCTCACAAGTCAAAAACTAATTGGGACCCATCGTTCATATCAAACCTTGTACATCTCCAGAGATGCAAGCAGCAACTCCTGCTCCTGTTCCAATTGAACCTGCAGACGATGATGATGATGAACCCTTAAACGAAGATGATGATGATGACGAACTAGATGATCTGGACCAAGGGGAGGATCTAAACACAACACATCTAGTTCTAGCACAGTTTGACAAGGTCTCTGGTTTTCTTCCAATGATGTTCACCTCATACATTCATATAATGTCTTGCCTTCATATTCCTAAATGGATAACTCGTAACGTGCAGGTGACAAGAACCAAGAGTAGATGGAAGTGCACATTGAAGGATGGCATCATGCACGTAAATAATAAAGACATTCTGTTCAACAAGGTTCATGTTGTGCAAGGATTCCTTTCCCTTTTCTGTTCATGCTCCTCTCTAAATCTTTTGCTCCTTCATGTGTTGATGCTTTTCTCAGGCAACAGGGGAATTCGACTTCTGATTTTGTCGGAGAGGAACTTGGGTGTCGCGCTGGGTTGGTTAGAAAACAAAGGCATACTGGCATTTGCATTTGGTGTCTTGTATTTGAATGAAAAACCAGCGAAAGGAAATGGTTTGATGGCCAACAATGTACAGAAGGGAGATTTTTGGCTCCAATTGCGAGTTTTTTTTTATTTTAACTTGGAAACTTCATTACCCCTGTATAAATTTCATTTTTGTGTACAGGGGTAATTCTTCCTTCTTTCCTTTCTCGATTCAGATAATTACCTTCATTTCATGTACTAATTACCTTCGATTTCTCTGAGATACATTTTGCGCATGTGAGCTTTGAAATTCTAGTAACTCTCATTTTTACTATTTGACTGCCCAATCTTTTTTTCTCAATGATTACTGTAATACTTACTCTTCTATCCCGTTATATTAGTCTCATTTTTTTTTTTAGTTTGTCACAGTATATTAGTCACATATCCTTACATTTTTAGTCTGTCACGCTATATTAGTCATATATCCATAAATGCAAATTTTTTGTTTACTAATAAAATATTATTTTCATTATATTCTCAAACATTAATTATCTTGTCCAGTCAATATGTGACTAATTGACCGAGACAGAGAAAATACATCTTATTTTATCAAAATAAATTATTAATTTCATTACACTCATAAATATTGATTATCATGCTCCGATTAATAAGCAACTAATTCACCGAGAAGGAAGGAGAAATATTTATGACCCCGGTATTACTATTATTACCTCAGTAATTAGATAAGTATATCAATCCTTGTGCAAATGAGTTTGGGATAATGAAGTGACTTCGCATTTTTGCAACCACATTATCATTTGAGGTACATATCATTTTACCTTGTAAGATTTTGAGGAAAAAGTTAAATACCTTCAACTTAAATGCAACTAAGAGAAACAGAAAAAAGGGAAACCATCATCCAAGGCAAATCATTATTAACTTGGATTCCATAAAAGAGGAAACGAAAAGAAGCATCAAGAGTGCCTATAATTTATGACAAGAATCGAATGTACAAAGAAGTTCCGTACAGAAAATCGATACGAATAGTCGATGAAGTCATGAAACAAACAAACATACCATGGTGTATTATGCTGGCACAACCTCGGGTGCAAGAGGAGCAGCTCCATCGTCTTCTTCTGCTTTACTATCTTTCTGCCCCTCCTTGTTTTCAGCTTCGTCGAGAAATCCGTCCCTATATCTGTCGTAGTTCGTCCTCTCAGCCGGTTTGAAAGGTCTCTCGCCCAGGACGCTAACCATGTCGTCTTGATGAAGAGTTTCCTTCTCCAGCAACAACTCGGCAACCTTAGCCACTTGCTCCTTCCGTTCTTCTATTAGCTTCACCGTTCGCTGGTATGCACTCGTAACCCATTCCCGGACTTCGGTGTCAATGATAGCAGCTGTTTTGCTGCTGTATGGTTTTGTCATCTCCATTCCGTCTTCCCTCTGAGGGAAAGAGAGAAGACCCACTTTCTCGCTGAAACCGTACACAGCTACTTGTGCGTACGTCATTTTCGTCACTTTCTCCAAGTCATTCTGAGCTCCAGTCGATATTTTACCCAACAACACCTGTAGTAGGACAGGAATATTAAACACATAGATAATCATATTTTAACCCAACTAATAGATTTAGGGATGAAAAACGGTCGGGACCAAACCGAACCACTCAAACCAAACTTTTCCAAAATTCAGACCGAACCGCTAAAATTGTACAAACAAAACCGAAACCGAATAGGTGGTTTTAACCAAACCAAATCAAACCGGTGGTTCTGGTAATATTTTTATAAACTACTTGAATTATAACATATATTTTAGCGTATTAGGTATTTTAATTTAGAGATTTCAAATAAAATAAAAAATTTATAATTTAATTTTATAGGTTTTATTAATTTTATATTTAAATTATATAAATAAATATAATATATATATACAATACATGTTAGGAACCAAACCGAAAACTCTAAAAAATCAAGACCGAACCGAAACCAAATGCACTAACAAACTGAACCGAAACTGCCGGTTCGGTTCTGTTTGGCGGTTTTGGTTCAGTTTTGCTCACCCACTAACAAGATGTTTCCAATTATATGTTTTAATACAATTCAGATATAGATTGGTACCTGTTCAGCTGCACGACCACCAAGCGTCATGCACGTCATATCAAGAAGTTGCTCTTTCGTCATGAGAAGGTTCTCATTAGGAACATACTGTGCAAAGCCAAGTGCGGCAGTACCACGTGGAACAATAGTAACCTTCAGCAAGGGCTCGGCATGTTCTAAAAACCAGCCGGCTACAGCATGGCCTGATTCATGGTAGGCTACAGTCCGGCGTTCAAGTTTACTTATAACCTATTCAAGGAACAGCAAAGGCGAGTGAGTCATTTTCCTTTTATTATTTATGGTGATAATATTTGGGAAACCATCATTATAATCTTTTTTTCAACTTACCCTATTTTTCTTCTCAAGACCACCGATAATTCTGTCTATAGCTGCATCAAAATGTTCCATTTTCACCTTTGTTTCCTCGGATCTAGCAGCGATTAGAGCAGCTTCATTGCAAACATTTGCAATATCTGCACCGGCAAATCCAGGAGTGAGGGCTGCCAGTCTCTGAGAGTAGAAAGATGGTTCACGGTCAAGCGAGATCTTCTTCAGATAGATCTGGAATATTTGATCCCGACCCTTGATGTCGGGTTTGTCTATGCTAATCTGCCGATCAAATCGACCAGGTCTCAACAGTGCATTGTCCAAGATATCTGGTCTATTAGTGCCAGCAAGAACAACCACACCAGACGTAGTTCCAAATCCATCCATTTCCACGAGCAACTGGTTAAGAGTGCTTTCACGCTCATCATGGGAACCAGATAACCCTCCACGTCCCCTTGCCCGACCAATTGCATCAATCTCATCAATGAATATGATGCTAGGTGCACATTGCCTTGCCTCTTGGAACAGACTTCTAACCCTCGAGGGACCAACCCCCACAAACATTTCCATGAAATCAGAACCAGATATGGACAGAAAAGGCACGCCAGACTCACCAGCAGTTGCTTTTGCTAGGAGTGTTTTACCTGTTCCAGGAGGTCCAACCAATAGAGCTCCTCTAGGGATTTTGGCCCCCAACTCCTCATACTTTTTTGGGTTCTTTAGGAAGTGCACGAACTCCATAATCTCTTGCTTTGCTTCATCACAGCCAGCAACATCTTTGAAGTAAACCTGGAAGAGGAGAAGTTCAAAGTCAGAATTATAATGTCCAGCATTAGATATTGACTTCTCAAGATGAAAATGGGATAGGAGTGGAAAGCATGGTCTCATCAAGAAAAATATAAAGACAAACCTTATTTTTGGCATTCTTATCCATCTTCGTAAAGTGAGCTTTTCCTATGTTAAATATTCCCCTCCCACCCTTTCCGCCATTGCCACCTACTCCAAATCCAGCTTGCATTTTCCGACCCATGTATAAAAGTGATCCCAATAACAGAAGAGTGGGAGCAAATCTCATCAACTCTTGAAAGTAGGACACCTCCGAAACATAAGTAACAGGCACATAATCATGTGGGTCTATGCCCAATGCTTCTTGGGCTTCTTCTAATTTTTCTTCAAATGTTTCGACACTTCCAATGTTGAAATAGTATTTATATTGGCTTGTTTTTGTTCCTGGAGGTGTGCCACTAACTGGTGTATTAATATCAGATCCTTCAGTTGAATCATGAATACTCTGGTTCTGCGGTGAGTTTCTTACATAAACTTTAGCAACAGATTTATTCAAAACAACAATACGGTCGACTAAACCTGGTTCGAGAAGCTTGTTCTTGAACTCTTGAAAACTAATCTGCACGTTAATAGTCCAATGAATTAAAAGTTAATCCATTGATTTAGATAACAAAAAAACTAAAAATAAATTGAAGAAAAAAATAATTTTCATCATAAAACCCCTAAAAGTAACCCATCAGATTTTGTATGAGAAACTGCAAACTCAAAGTACTAGACTGTGACATAAACAGAATCAAGAAACAGGTGAAGATAGAGTATATTATATATATACAGTTAATTAACCTTTCTGCTGCTTAGTCTTTGCAGATATGATACAAGATTGCTTGACATGAATTTTTCTGAGTTCTATGAGCTTCATTTAATTTACAAAGAGGCATTTGGTTAAAATTTGTCCTTCTAACAGTCATTTTTGTTTCATCTTGGGTGGTAGTTTTCAAAATCTTTTTTTTTTTTCAAATAAGTTTCAAGCAAACTTTGACAGAAATTGTGAAAATTTATTTGCCAGAGAGAAAGCACAAAAAATATGCAAAAACTCTACAAATGGCTACCGGAACACCCAACCCCCAAAGAATGGGAGAAAATATGAGAAAAAAATCTCCAACTGTCTTGCAGCCCATAAAATTTCAAAACCCAAATCAACACCAAAATAAATGAGTAGATGGAGAACCAAAAAAAAAAAAAAACCTTTAATAAAACTTACATTAGGTAGCTTAAAGATTAATTGATGTTTAATCTAACCAAAGAAAACTAAACAATAATGGATTGAAAACATTAAAGGTCCATTAACAAGATCAATTGTGATACATAGAAAATGGAAAGTACAAAGCATTTAACTTGATTTGTTTTCAAATCTGAATGAATGAAGAGATCAGATGAAGCAAACTGACACGTGATAACAAAACCCACAATCAACAGTTATTCAATAGTTTCATAAGGACTATGAAACCATTGCATACTTGCAACAATTTGAAGAATGAAATGGTTGAAACTCATATAACAGTTTTAGTAAGTACTACTATGCACTATTCATATTAACAAATGAAATTGATACTGATACACAAAAAGCCTATTCTATACCTGTTTCTCTTCACGAGGCTTGGATGACATTGCTGATAAGATCAACCCAACCCCCAGCAAAGCAGCAATCAGATTTTGAGCATCAAAAGTGAAAGTCGTATGACTACCATCCTCATCAGATTTTGTCTTCCCTTCCCCTAAGATAGAATAATTCTAATCAGAAAAATTAATAGAGACACCTTTAGAGACTAATGACAATCATTGACCTAACTAAATTTCTGCAATTAAACTACCAATTTCAATTCCTGTATTTGTCGTCGATTCAGTCAAAAAATCAAACCCTAGTAGCACTTGCCCTCTAATTGCTACAAGGTAATTAAGCATGCTGCTAAGAATGGAGTAAACAGTATTTTCTTATCGACGCCATGAAATGTTGATTTCTTGAAGAATTACTTCAACAAAATATAAACACCACCAAAATAAAATCAAAAAGCAAACAACACAAAATTTCTACAATCTATTTTTAACTAACCATACAAAATAAAAACAAACCTTTGGACTCCGACTTCTGTTCATCGTTCTTTGGAATCTCTTTCTTATCTTTGGGATAAAAGCTCTCATAATCTGCACAAAATGAACGGGAAAAAAAAGTGTAAGTAAAGAAATATCCCAAACTAGCTAAAACGAGACGAAATGCCACTCACTCTTCTTCTTCGGTGCTTTGTCAGAATAAAACCTAATCGGATTTCCCGCTAAGTATTTAAAATCTGTCAAAGAAGCCCTATTTATCGATCCTTTATTGGCTCCAGCCGCAGCCAAATAGCCTCTCAGAAACTCTAGTTTCCCGTCAAATATACTCGAACCATTTTCTAAACTTGGAGCTCCCAAATTCTCTTTATTCCAAATAAAAGCTCTACCCTTACTAGCCCCATTGATCGCATTCTGCAAATACCCAAAAATATAGGAAAAAAACATTAACAAAATCCATATGTTAATAGAATACAGATCAAACTTAAACATTTGAGAAATCTCGTACCCTGCAACGAGAGGAGCGAGCGAGCGAAGCTCCGATTCTCGAATAGATCATTCTTCAAAAATCCAAGTCTGTTTCTTCTCCACTTCTTCCTTAAATTCCTGCGAAATTCAGTGGCGAAATAGCCTGCGTGCGATGATTATGTATTAAGAATTGGGGATTTTCAGTAGGGCTTTTTCGGATTTTATGAATTTTCAGATTTTATATGAAATTTCGAGAGGAAAGAATAATTTATTTCTGGGTTTTATAGATTAAATAAAATGCTCTGTAAAATGGTGGGCCGTGAGCTTGGGAAGCACGACAACGAACGGGTCGGTTCATGACCCGAATTAGGATTGCTTAGATATTTTTATTTATGGGTCAAATATATGATCATTATTGTTTTGTTTGATAATTTATAGATATAATAATTAGAGACATTTAATACGAGGTACTTTATTTGTGTGATTGTGAAAGTTACACAACTTCTCTTTTTTTTATAGGATATGAATGGATGCTTATTTGAATATTTTTATGCATTAATTTTTAATAATAAAAAAGTTTTTAAATGTTTGTTATTATATTTTTCAATTTATTTTTTGTTTTAAAATTAAATGTAAATTTTAATAATATAATTATTGATTAAAAAATATTAACAAATAATTAATCGCTTATTTTAATAATGTAAATTCCAGGCTCACCCCTATCAGATCTTAGGGTATTCGCTTATTCGGTGACTAATTATACGAGGTAAACTTTTTTCATTTTAAGAGCTAAATTAATGTCCCTAATTTTATTTGAAATATTGTCGAAATATTAAATTCATTCTCGTCATAAACTTAAAAAAAATAATCTTAGGTTATTCGGTTATATTTATTTAAAATACTCATGATCTGTAATATTTGCAAATATGCTAAAACAAATAATTTCTAATTAATTACAATTTTGTTATTCCCCCCAAAAAAAATACATCGTTTTTATAATTTAACTTCATTTTATTTTATTTTCTACTTATTATATTGTAAAAAAATTATACTCGTAACTTTTTTATTTAATTATGCAAGTGTAATTTCTCTAATGATAAACATTGTGTTTGATCCACCTCATTTTATTATTTATTAAATTTATATTCATAGTGGGATATATAATATAAAAAATATTTATATTATAATATATTAATATATAATATTAATGAATAAAATATATATATGAGATAAAAATAATTATTATATATATATAATTTTTAAGGAGAATTGTCAATTTAAAATTCAAAAAATAGTTTAATTATCGATTTAGGACTCGAAAGATGATTTGTTAATTCAGGATCCGAACGTGAATTAAGAATTGTGTGATCTTTCAGATTCTAGATTTAGAATATTTATGATCTTTCAAGTCATAAATTAAAATTGATCTTTCGGATCCTAAATCGATAATTAAACTATTTTTTAATTCTGAATTGATAATATTTTTTTTTTTACTATATATTAAGAATAAGATATCATATATTTAATGTATATCTAATATAGTTGTATTTGAACGCTGACCCAATTGTTTATAGTAATATATACACATCCAGCAGCAGCGGTGGCAACTATATCGCCGGCCGCATCACCTGCTCTGCAAATCCTCACCCCAATTTCTCGATTGCTTTCTTCGATTGTTCATACACGTCTACTGATTCGCCTTTTTCCCAATCTGAATCTCCGAATTGTCCCAGCAATAAGCCCTAATTCTTACTGTGAGAGCACCTTGTTTACGTTATATGTGAGTTTTTTTTTTTTTTTCTTATTGAGTTTAGGGGTTTACCTGTTTGGTGATTGGTGATTTCAGATGAGGGAGAGGAAATCGGCGAAGTCGAATCAGCAGCAGCAGCAGCTGCAGCAACATCAGAACGGCCACTTATCTCCGTTTAAATTGGCCAAATTATTAGATCCTGATGCTTCCTGGGACAAGGTTTCGGCTCTTTGAGATTTTTTGTTAGTTTCGTGAGTTGCAGAACTGAATTTCATGTGCTTAACTGCTTGATTTTGAGCTCAGTTGGTCAACATAGTGTTGGAAAAAGTTTGCATGAATATTGTTTTAGCGGAGCGCAGGTAAACTGTGATTGTAGGAATTGTGTAAGATAACAACTACAGTAATGCGCTCTCCGTTTGTAGTTTCATGGATCGATTTCCTTAAGTCCAAATGTTTTGGTGCTGATTTTAGGTGTAAAGTGTGTTTTATTTTCTCTAACTCGTGGTTGTACCGAGGAAAAAACAGGGTTAGTTGACTAATTTTATTTCGAATAGGCACTGCTGGAATTGGAAAGAACCAAAAAATAAATAAAAATAAAGGTAATTTGTGGACTAGTTTAAGTTCTGATGGACATTGTTCATAGATAATCTACCAGGAAACTTTTAGAGTCGTTAGTTTAAGTGCGAGAAAATGTAGCTCAGCTTAAACCCTTCTTTGGTATTATAACATGTGCTTGTGAATTTAGTGTTACAAGCGTTTATTTGGATGTTCCTCTGCTACAAGCCATAGATGTGTGTTTTATGCAGTCATTAATGAATGTGTTTTACCTCAGGTCTGCCCAATATTCAGAGGATTTTAGAAAGGGCCTATATTAAACGTAACATTCTCAACTTGTGGTTATTATAGGTCCAAGGATACCTTTTTTCACTCAGAAACTTGACTATTTTATATCTGTTATTTATCCACTTAAACATCTGAAATTGTCATGTTTGTTGTATCTTGGAACATTTTTCTTAAATGAGTAATTGAGACCATGAATTTGGAAACTTTACTGATACTTGTCCCTTGAGATTTCGAGTTTGCTTATTTTAGTAATTGATTGGATATGTCTGCTGAAACTTACTTGATCTGTGCGTGCGATGTAATTCACATGAAGTCACTGTCACTCTCTTTCTGTTACAGGACCAGCTTGGTGATGTACTACATTGGATTAGACAAGCATTGGGCCTTCTCTGTGGATTAATATGGGGTGCAATTCCTTTAGTTGGGGGCATCTGGTTTATCCTGTAAGTTACACTTCTCTGGAATCTCATTTCTGCTTGAGACTGCCGGTTCATGTCAATTTGTTGCAGCTTACATAGTTCATTAAATATAGCTTGCGAGAGATAAAATTAAAAATTTGCTTAAATTTTTTATTGCATGTCTGTGCGTTAACATAAGTTTATTAAATTCATGTTTGTACTATTTCTTAGGGATCCTACATTTTCCATATTTTCTGAAGACTAGGGCCTAAATTATACTCCCTCCGTCCCATCCGATTAGGTACTTTTCTTTTCGGCACATGCATTTCGAGCTAGTGTTTAGTAGCTAATTGTGGTCGTTAATAGAATTGACAATCGTTATTACCTTGTTTAAGTCTTACAGAAGTAAATTACGATTGCCAATTTTATTACCGACCACAATTAGCTATTAAACACTAGCTCCGAAATTCATGTGCCGAAATGAAAAGTACCTAATCGGATGGGAAGGAGGGAGTAGGATTTTTTTTTTTGAGGGAGGGAGGGAGGGGGGGGATCAAGATTCGTGCCCAGGTCTCTCACCTTACAAATGAGAGAAAGATACTACTAGGCTACAAGCTTGTCATTATATAGGATTTTTCAGAGGAAAGGCAAAGCCATCTAATTAGAGTGGGGTTTTCTGGTGCTTGTTTTGCAATCCTGCCTTATATTGTGTTAGAAATACTTTAATCATCTGTCGAACTAGTAATTGATCGAAGAGGAATAAGAATTTGAAAAAATAGAATTAAGGCCTAGTTTACTTTTCAGAGACTCAGAGTCTTGACTCATTGCTCTAGGCTATAGCCACTCCATGCATTTAGCAATGAAACTAAAATTTGAATGTCTTAAGTTTTACACCTATTCACTTTGGTGCATAGAATTATCCTTTTGATTATTGTTGACATCCAGGTTCGTAGTGTTATCCACTGCAATTATCTATGCATATTATGCTATCGTACTAAAAGTTGACGAGGAAGAGCTTGGAGGTCACGGAGCCCTTCTTCAGGAGGGCCTTTTCGCTTCAATCTCCCTCTTTCTGGTAATTTCCCATAATTGGTGTAGAATGTTTCAAAAGTATGTATGCTCACCACCATTTTCTCATCTGCTCAGCTCTCGTGGATTCTAGTATACAGTTTGGTACACTTTTGACTGCAAGACCAGAAGATGAGCCGAGCCCTTTTAGATTTTGATGTCATGAAGTGAATGAAACTCATCTTGGGGAGTCAGAAGACTTTGTTGTATTAAAATTTACCTCGTCAACTCAGAGACTAGGCTTTTTTAATCTATTTTCTCAAACCTTTTTTTCACCCCCCCCCCCCCCCCCAAAGATTTATTTTTCTTTTGTTTATGTATTGATTGAGGTTTTATTTCTTGAATCACTCTGTGCATCGCCACGGAGCGTGACATATTTGTTCTCCCTTAATAAAGCATTTACGAATTTTGTTTTCCTTCGCCAGCAAACTACCCCTTCGGTTTCAAAAGAATGAAAGGGTTATGATTTTTTTTTTCTAAATAGGAGTAATATACTCCCTCTGTTCCGGTCTAATTGTCTTGAGTTGACCGGACATAATAATCAAGGAGTGTGAGTGTAGAGTAAGTTGAGTGGAATTAATATTTTATTGTTGAGTGTGAAAAGATTATATTTTTTTTAGTAATGAGATAATTGATCTAGGACAAACAAAAAAAGAAAGTAGGATAATTAAACTGTGACAAAGAGTGTATTTATTTAAACTCTTTATGAACAGCCGTCTGGGGGCTCAAGATGCTCTTAGTTCTAATCAAAGATAGTGACAATTTTATATCAACACAACTTTTTAGACTATTTATAATTGGAATCATTTCAACTATTCGATCATTTTAATATTTAATTAATTTTTTTTTCATAGAATTAATATTATTTTAACTTAATTATAATAATTTTACATACTTTATTCGTAATCACCTAACCATCCAACTATAATATTAAATATAATTTTTATTTGATTTTATTTTTTAAAATTAAAATAATAAAAATTATAAATTATAAGACGATTAAATAAAAGTAAATTTTATTGAACAAGTAAAATAAAATTACATCGATTACATGATATAACATTGAAAATAAGGACGGTTACATGAAATTAAACCACACAATTACAACATTGAAAATAGAAGTACAATGTTAAATTATCATGAAAATAATTCTTGCATAAGACAGATTTTGATAAAATTTGATAGATTCTTCGTGAGCACACAAGTTAGGAATGATGGATAAGAATGAATGGTAGATAGCAATGGTGGATAGAAAAGAATGGTAGATAGGAACGACGGATATAAAAGAATGGTAGCTATGAATGGTGGTTAGAAATACAAAATTATATATTAAAATTAGTCTCTATTTGTATAAAAAAAAGAATTATGAATTTTTCCTGAATGAACTATGAACTTTCATTGTTGTGTGTGTAATTGATCATTATTGTATGTACGATATCTCATTGTAGTATCATATACACTACAGTGATCAATTACACACACAACAATGAAGTATCATAATTAAGTACTATAATGAACTATCATATAAACTACAATGATCAATTATACACACAACAAGGAAAAGTTCATAATTCATTCAGGACATTTAGTTCGGATTTGAACACAATATATATTTACGAACATAGGGAGCGGATCCAGTGAGAAAACTCTTAACGTGAGAAAATGAAAAAGATGCTTGATTGCATTCACGGCATTGTTTGATTGCATTCAAGACGTTGCTTGATTGCAATGTTGCTTGATTGTGCTTTAGTTGTTGCTTGATTATTTTGTTGCTTCATTGCGTTTTAGTTGTTGCTTGATTCAATATCAACCATTGATTTTTTTAGATCTGATGGATATGATTCATTCTTTTTTCTCACAGGGGGATTTTTTTTTACATGATTAATCTCTAACAAAACTAAAAAATACACATGTCATGCTAAGATTGATTAAAAATAAAAACAGATAAAAAAATAGGGTGAGCCCTGTGTGGTTGGAATTGATTGGTATGCCATTGTTAGTCGGTTGATTTCCTTAATTTTTATTTACTTGACAGGGGCCGAGAGGGGACCTGGTCGCCGTTAGAATTCGTCTTATAAGTTTACAATTATTAATAACATTTATTATTATTTTTTTGCTGTTTTGAACATACTATTTTCCTAATCAATGTTAGGGGTGTGTACGGTCCGGTTTGGCCGGTTTAAGTGGCAAGGTACGGGCCAAACCAATAGGTACGGTTTGAAATTTTCAAAAACCAAATCGGCCAAATAATTATTTCAAACCAAACCGGCCAAACCATATTAAAACGGTTTGGTTCGGCCGGTTTATATGATTTGAAGATTATTCAACTGATAATATTACAAAAAATGAAACTTGTATATCAATTTTATTATTAGATATTAATGAAATAATGATACACAAAATAAAACTAATATAGATATATCTCGCTTGTCATTAATTATAAATATGAGATAAGTAATAAATAAATAATATTATGGTTGCAAGAAACAATTAAATATAAGTTGATTTATAAAGTTACAATTCGAAATAATATAAGCATCGGACATATATATCAATATAATTGATATTTTAGCTTTTTATCAAATAATATTTTATTATCATTATTATATTTAAAATTATATTATTTATAAGGCCGGTCCGGCCAAAACGGTCGGTTTCATCCTTTAAACCGTCGGCCAAACCAAATCATCCGGTTTGAAAATTTTCAAACCAACCCGACCAATCATTTTTCTCAAACCAGCCAAACCGACCAAATTAATTTGGTTTGGCCGGTTTGGCAGATTTCGACCGAACCGTACACACCCCTAATCAATGTACATTCATTAAGAATTTCTTTAAAAAAAAAAAGAAAAAAGACAAATCTTATTCCACCTACAGCCGCAACCCACAACGGGTCTCTCTCTCCAACCCACTCCTTAACTACGAACTGAGTCAAATTAAATATCTAAATATGATCAAAGCTTGACTCGAAAATTCTAAACTGAATTTGACATGGTGACAAATTCCTTAAACTCAATTCGAAACTATATTTGGGTATGTTATAATTGCAAAAAAATTGTAAAAATCATATTATACTCCATTTGTCATATCCCATTTATTATTCTCATTTTCTAAAAATGATAAATTATTTCGCACTCACAAAATTATTAAAATATTTAACTGTGAATTTAATGAAAAGTTAGTGTTGAAATATGCCAAAACTAGCATTCTTGTTATTACCTACTCCCTATAAACTGCCAAAACATATAAAAAAAAAAGGTAGTGAAATTCAAGAAAATAAGGTTTCCTCTGCCGCCCCACCACTCACTCTTGAACTCTCAAATTCCTCTGCCCTGTTTCGAGCCACACCATCGATAAGTGAATGGAAAAACGAGCTACACGAAGACTAGGAGTAATTCTAGTGCCCCTCCCTCTCCAGGGGCACCTAACTCCGATGCTTCAACTAGGGACTGTCCTACACTCCAGGGGCTTCTCAGTCACAGTAGCACACCCCGTGTTCAACTCTCCTACACCCGAAAACCACCCGGATTTCGCCTTCGTCTCGTTGCCGGATGGCGTCTGCTCCTCCGCCTCGGGAAACCTGATGGAGGTCATAGCAGCCCTCAACTCAAACTGCAGAGAGCCACTGGAGAAGTGCATTGAGGGGCTGCAAGGCCAAGTTTGTTGCATCATCTATGACTCCATCATGCACTTTGCGAGCGGCGTGGCTCGTCGTTCGAGGCTTCCCGGCATCTTCTTCCGGCCTACAACTGCTGCTTATATGCAGTCTTATCATGCTGTTCTGTCTCTCCATGAAAAGATGATCATTTCCTTGCCTGGTCAGTGTGTGTGTTTTTGTATGTATGCCAAACCGAACCGATGGTTTTGGTCGGTTTCGGTTTGATTTTTTAGTGCATTCGATTTTGGTTTAATCTGGATTTTTTTTAGTTTTCGGTCAGGTTCGATTTTTTAAGGTTTCGGTTCGGTTTAAAAATGGAACCAAACCGGTGGTTTTGGTTGGTTTCAGTTCGATTTTTTAGTGCATTTGATTTCGATTTGGTCTGAATCTTTTAGAGTTTTCGGTTTGGTTCACTTTTTTAAAGCTTCAGTTCGATTTTTAAAGGGAACCGTACTGGTGGTTTTGGTCGGTTTCAATTCGATTTTTTTAGTGCATTCGATTTTAGTTTGGTTTAGATTGTTTAGAGTTTTTGGTTTGGTTCAGTTTTATAAGCTTCGGTTTGGTTTTTAAACCGAACCGAACCGGTGATTTTGGTCGATTTCGGTTCGACTTTAGTGCATTCAGTTTCTCTTCTAGTCTGATTTTTTAGAATTTCCGGTTTGGTTCGTTTTTTCAAGCTTCGGTTCGATTTTTAAATCGAACTGAACCTATCATGTATTATATATATATATATATATATATATATATATTTTTATATAATTAAAATATAAAAACAATAAAACATGTAAAATTAAATTATAAAATCTTTATTTTATTTTAAATCTCTAAATTAAACCTAAATTAAAATACCTAATATATATTCGAATTTAATTATTTTATAAAAATGTGCAGGAAATTTTGGTTAAAACCAAAATCGAAACCGCCGGTTTGGTTAAAACCATCAAACCAAACTGAAACCGCCAATTTGGTGTGATTCGGTTTCGGTTCGATTTGTACAGTATTAACAGTTTGGTTCCGTCTAGATTTTGGACAAGTTCGATTTGACGGTTTGGGCGGTTCGGTTCAGTTTTTACTCTGAACTCACCCCTACTTATGAGTGAGTGAGTGCGTGTGTGTGTTTTTTTTTTTATATTTTTGTACATATGCATTATGTTATGATCGAAACTGCTGCAGATTCCCAGCTTGATGAATCAGTGCCAGGGCTCCATTCAATAATAAGGTTCAAGGATTTGCCTCTCTCACTCTCTTCCAAGATTGGTGAAACCCTACTCGAATTTGTGAAGAGCTTCAGCGATGTAAAATCTTCTTCAGCTGTGATATGGAACAGTGTTGAATTGTTGGATGATTTTGCTTTGCAGCAGCTTCAACACCAATACAAGCTGCCTTTCTTTCCAATAGGCCCTCTTCACAAAATGGCTCCATCATCACCACAAACCAGCTTACTCCCCGAGGACACCGGCTGCATAGCCTGGCTCGACCGACAAGCCCCGAAATCCGTGCTCTACGTGAGCTTAGGCAGCTTGGCGACGATGAGCGATCATGTCCTAGCCGAGACAGCATGGGGGATTGCCAACAGTGGACAGGCTTTCTTGTGGGCTATTCGGCCCTCGTCCGTTTCCGGCTCAGAGTGGATGGAGTCATTCCCTGAGGAGCTAAGGGGAGTGATCCGAGAGCGCAGCCTGGTCGTGAAGTGGGCGCCTCAGAAGGAGGTGCTGGCCCACCCTGCGGTGGGAGGGTTCTTGAGCCATTGTGGATGGAACTCGACTCTGGAGAGCGTGTGCGAAGGCGTTGCGATGATATGCAGGCCTTTCTTTGGGGACCAGATGATCAATGCGAGGTTCTTGGTTCATGTGTGGGGAGTTGGTGTGGAGCTTGAAAATGTGGATGATCGGAAGTGCATCGAGGAGGCCGTGTGGCTGCTGATGGCGGACGAACGTGGCGACGAGACGCGGCGGAGGGCTGCGGAGATGAAGCATGAGCTTCAACTTGCCACACAGAGGGAAGGATCTTCCTACAGATCATTAGATGGCTTGGTTGAGTTCATTACATCGTTGGACACCTCAAAAACTATGTTGTCTGTTTGAATCTTGATGAAATCTTTTGAGTTTTATTTGTCAATCGGGTTAACCCATCGAATTTCAAGTTAGCTTTATCGATTTGCACGCTATTTGGTCCGGATCTAATCGGGATAAAAAAATTTCGGCCAAGAAAATCTCGACCCTTCTGTTTTCGGGTTAGTCCGTCGGATCGATAAATTTACAAATTTTTTTATTTTAAATATTTTAAAATATTTTTATATCATTAAATGTGTTCCTCTCTTTTTTAATCTTTAAATAATAAGAAATTATACCAAATATTTCTTCTTTCTTGTAAAAAAATAAAAAACACATCAATAAAATGCATTACTCTATAATTTCATCAATATTTAAAATGTGTTAAGTTCATGATTAAAAATTTGTAAGGACTTAAATACAATTTTGAATATCAAAAGTAAATTTTGGTAATATAGATTTGAGAAAAATAATTGGGTTAACCCGTCGATTTTCGGGCTCAATCCTATCGGATCAGGATAATTGTTTAAAAAAAATTGGGTTAAAATACTCAACCCTAACCCGCTTCTTGACTCGGTTTAATTGGACCAACCCACGGGCTTGGGACTAAATTGATATCCCTATTTCTACTCATCTATCATCAAAATGCTTGTGATTTATGTTACAAATCAATCTTTATGTTTTATTGCAATGAGATAACTGAATGTAATTCACAAAATTCGATTCTTACAACGAGTTTATAAACTTGGCCAACTGATCGAGTGACTCCAACGACGAACCACCTGGTTTCATCGACCCCTCGATCTCAAGCTTCATCTCGAGAGCTCGCTCTCTCATCTCCCTCCCATGCTCACTACCCATAAGTGTGCACACTGCTTGCTCCACGCTCTTATCCACCTCGACACCAACTCTCCAAACATGAGTCAGATACCTCGTATTCACTATCTGATCAGCAAAGCACGGCCTACAAATCATGGGGACCCCCTGGCACAGGCTCTCGAGAGTCGAGTTCCATCCACAATGGCTGAAGAATCCACCCACAGCGGAATGTTCAAGAACCTTCCTCTGAGGAGCCCACTTCACTACCAGCCCTCTTTCTCCAACGACGCTCTTGAAACCCTCCGGCAAAGATGCAATTGCATCCTCGCCGTCGAGGAGAGAGGGGCGCACCACCCATAAAAATGGGTGGTGGCTCTTGGCTAGCCCCCACGCCATCTCGAGCAGCTCCTTCTCGTCAATGACCGCCATGCTGCCTAAGCTGACGTAGATCACCGAGTTCGGAGCTCGGTTGTCGAGCCATGATAGGCAGTCCGAGTCCTCCTCCATCAAGCTGGTGGGCAGAGGCGGAGCCATTTTGTGGAGAGGGCCGACGGCGAAGAAAGGGACCGGCCAGTGGTGTTGGAGGTTCTGCAGCGGCGAGTCGTCGAGTGTTTCGAGAGTGTTCCATATCACGGCGGCGGATGATCGTATGTCCATGTAGCTGAGGAGGAATTCTTCCACTACTTGTGGGATTGTTTGTGTTGGACAGAGAGGAAGATCCTTGAACCTTAGTGGATGTTGATTTGGAACATGATCTTGCAGCTCCGACTCTAGAGAGAGAAGCACAACACATTACATTTACACACATGCATATCAAACATGTATTAGTTACAAGATTGTAAAACTCGTTAAACGCTAGTTAGACGTCCGAGAGACCAAGCGTCTATGTAGAGACCAAGCGTCTATGTAGGTTGTCTAGGCGATAATTAATCGGTAAATTGATTTAGGAGAATTGTTCATTCACGATTCGAAAGATAATTTAATTATCGATTTAGGATTCAAAAGATGAATTAGAAATCCAAAACCCGAAAGACCAAAACATGATATTGAAGTTCTGGATTGAAAATTAGTGATCTTTCATATCTTGAATTGAGAGTTAATCATTCAGGTCCTGGATTAATTACTAGGCTGTCTTTTGAATCCTGAATTAATAATATTTCATTAATTTATTTTTTAAAAATATTTAAAATAAAAATTTATAATTGTTTTTTTAAATATAATTCCTAACATGACCGACCAGATAACACCTAGGCTGCATAATTGCCTATTTAGGCAGTGGCGAATTCATAAAATTCCCGTGAGGGGGGTTGAATTTTTTTTTTTGCTTTCACTAGACTTCAACCTTTCGTATCATATTTTTTTTCTTATTTTCATCCATTTTTTCTTCTTTAGGAGGGGGGATAATCCAAAAAATTCC
>JAPKLW010001942.1:6959-55068 GCA_026898455.1 Plectranthus barbatus | reverse complement strand
CTCGTGAGCAGGCTCGTTAGCTAAAATTAGTAAGAAATATAAAATAATTACTTTTATAAAAATAATATTTTCATGATTTAAGAGTAATAATAATGATAAATCTGTCTGATAATGAAAAAATTAGAAGTTGAGCATGAATATGATATTTTTTTTGGAATAAATAACTTTATCTTCAAAATAATAAAGAAAATTTTAAATATATTCTAAATTTAGAAAGTTCGTTTAGGCTCGGTAAAAGCTCGATAACGTTCGTGAACATCAAAATATTCGATAAAAAAGCTCGAAGCTCGACTCGAAACTAAATGAGTCAAACTTGAGCACGACACTACTCGACTCGACTCGGTTCGATTACACCCCTAAGAATATTAAAGGAATGGGAAGGTCTCAGATTAGGCACGCCTAAACAGTTTAGACGAGTTTTATCCATACCTAAATGGGTTCACCCATCCAAATATGATTTATTAATTCCCAATTAGGATATATTAGATAGGTTTGAGTTGGGTTAATGGATCACCCATCCCAAATAAGGTTTATTAATCCCCAATTATGGTATATTAGATGAGTTTGGGTTGGGTTAATGGATAAAACCCGCCTAAACCGTTTAGGCGTGCCTAACGCAAGTTTTTACCTAAAGGAATTTATCAATCCAAGACCTGAAAGATAGTTTAATTATCGATTTAAGACTTGAAAGATTAATTCTTGATTCAGGCCCTGAAAAATCACAAAAATTCTCAATCCAGGACCCGAAAGATCATACAATTCTCAATCCGGGACATCAATATCAGGTCTTGGATTGACAAATCATCTTTCGGGTCCTAAATCGATAATTAAACTATCTTTTGGGTCCTGAATCGACAATTCCCAATTTTAAATGAACTAAATTATTCGTGAGAAGATAGTCGAATTTTGTTTCGATAAAAGCTTATTTAGTAAAGTTCAATTATTAAATAAATCAAACTTAAGCATCATGATATTCGACTCGTAAGCTCGTTAACTAAAATTAATAAGAAAAATAAATAAATAATTTTTTAAAAGTAATATTTTTATAATTTAATATTTAAAAATAATGGTAAATCTTTTTAATAAGAAATTGAATTTGAGCATGAATAATATATTAATCTTAGAATAAATACTTTTTTCTTTCAAAATAATAATGAATATTTTAAATATATTCTAAATTTAAAATATTCATTTAGATTCAAGCTTGAGCATGACACTATTCGATTTGACTTGATTCGATTACATTACTATGTATATAAGTAAATCAATTGGAATGTAAAATTCTAATTGGAATGATAAAATTTTAATACGTCAATATCTCATTATCGTAAAAAAATTATTTGTTTCATACAAGTTGGTTAAATTGGTATAAACTTTCTATATTATATATAATTCTTTTTACAAACTAGTTTTGTAATATGATTCAATCCTAATATGATATTATAGTATACCTAATTACAATAATGTTATTTACAAAATATATATATTGAACAGTTATGTTGCTTAAGCCACAATTGTATTTGGTTTTACCTTTAGAATTAATTTAATAATTATTTTGTAATATTTAACTGAAAAATAATAATATTTTGAGAAAAATAATACTCCCTCTGTCCATTCTCATTAGTCATGTTTGAGAAGGGCACAATAACCAATAAAAAGGAAATCAGGAAACATAATGTTGGATTAGCATTTAATTAATTTTGAGCACTAGTAGAACAAATAATATTATAACTAAAATTGAGGGGGAAATTTTCACTGCACATTTCCTCCAAAAATTTCATTGCCTTGAAATTGGCAGGAAATGGTGGAATCAGAGTTGCCACCATGTTTTGAGAGAAGGGAGCTGAGGTCCAAATCCTCGTCAGTAGACCAAATACCTTCGGGCCACTCAAGATCGCCATCTTCACAAGAGACCGACAGGGAAGTCGACATAAATGGCGACATCAAACGCGAGTCAGGTTGAGAAGTATTTAGCGACGGAGATATGGTTGTCGTCATCGCGGTGAGGAGGGGCGGCGGATCGGAGATCAAAAGTGGAGGGGCGGCGGTGAAATTACAGGTTCAGAGATGGAGAAAAGTGAGAGAGGAGAGAAGTGAGAGAGAAGAGGTTCGGAGATGGAGAGAAGTGAGAGAGAAGGGCTGCGCCGCTGATTGTGTTTGGAGTAGGGTTTGGGGGTGGGTGGGGGGGGGTTAGGTATAAAATTAGGATTATTTTATTTTTAGATTAAATGTAATTTATGTAATAATTTAGTCCTAATTATTTTCTATTTTCGGAAAGGTGACTAATAGCCGGGACAGACGAAAAAGGAAAACGTGACTTATAAAATGGGACGGAGGGAGTAATAACTAGGTTCAATTAATTTTAAGAGTGATAATTCTTTATGGTTGTAAAAATAAATAAAATTCAATGCGATTGTTGGGGGTCGATAACAAACGGTCCATCTAAAAGTCCAAAATACAGTCCAATAATTATTTTGCAAGAGGAATCAGTTGACCGGTCCGAATAAAATGGTCCAAGGAAAGCAGTCTGAATGAGGGGCGGTTTGACTAAATCAGTTCGCGCAAGACAGTCAAACTAAAGTAGTTCGACCCAGTCAAAAAGCAGTTCGATGAGCAGAGCCGAGATATCAAAAGGATCGAGCGAGCTGTCCAACGGTCGAGAAAAGTCAATAAATGGTGAGGAGTTATGATCGCGGAGTTCCCAGAAACGGCCAAAAATGTGCGTTGTTACAGCCGCGGCAAACTGGGAGCTCATTAATACTACCTGGCGGAAATATAGGAAACCGTAGACAACTCACGAATCCTTATAAATACCCCGTGTAAATTGATTTTTTGACATCTATGCTCACATGTACGAAATCATATTTTTCATTTAAAATATTCTTCGAAAAGCATTGTAAATTCCTGTTCATCGAAGTGGTCGACGAACTGGTTTTCCGGCCGAAGACATCATCCTAATCTTGTATTGCAGCTCGATATATTTTATTTCAATACATTTACTTTCTATTAGTTTAATTTCTACTATTGTCGCTATTATTTTTGCAAAAGTTACTGGGGTCTCGTATCCGAACAAAAATTACCTACAACTGCGATAATGTAGATAAGATTTTATTACTAGAAAAAGAAAAATCAATTGTAATTAATTATTAAAAACAATTTTGGGAAATTAGTTTACCCTCTCTCTCATCTTCTCCATCTCACTACTATTGCTACTCGCTGCTGCTGCAGCGGCCTCTAAACCAACCATCAATGGCGTGTAGAGTTCAATTCTCCATTCACAACCGCCTCCGCTTCTTATCCTCTTCCTCTCCGTCTCTCAATTTATGTTCTTCTTTAAAATCCCACAAAATTCGCTTCAGAAATTCCAAGTATTTCTCGATTTCCAAGGGCGCCCTGTACTGCACTTGCAGCGCTGCCGACACCTCGAATGCGGCGGACCCTTTTGTTCTTACCACTCCGCTTTATTACGTGAATGCCCCTCCCCATATGGGCAGCGCCTACACCACTATTGCTGCTGACGCCATCGCTCGTTTTCAGGTATGAATCCAACCCTAAAGATTCCCCCTTTTTTAAGAGTTAAACCGCGTGTAGTTTTTTAGGTTTCTTCTATTGGTGTGGGATTGAATTACTATCCAGTTTGTTGATCATTGGTAATGAAAAAACTGCAATTCACTTGGTTCTTTTGTGATTGGATTAATGCAATTTTTGCTTTTAGTAGTAAGTTAAAATGTGCAAAAACGATTGTGTGGCAAGGTTCATGGCAAACATTTGTGGTTGAAGATGCTGATTTTAAGTTGCATACGTGCAGTTTTAGAGACTTAGAGGGCAATTCTCTCTACGTTGAAAAAATTTACAATTCATCATAGAAGAGATTATTCATAAGATATATATATGAACTGTAGAGGCTTCAAGGATTATTCATAAGGTACGGAGATAGTATTATAATTACAAAGTTATTAAAATATTTAAGTGTGAATTTAATGAAAAATTGTGTTGAAATATGCCAAAACTAGCATTCTTGTTTTTGTCCCCCATATAATCTGCCGAATGGCTCACTACCAACTCCCTATAAACTGCCAAAAATTATCAAAAAAAGAGTAGTGAAATTCAAGAAAATAATGTTCCTCTGCCGCCCCACCACTCAATCTTGAAGTCTTGATTTTCGAAGCACACCACCCATCATCACCATTGTTGAGTGAATGGAAACACTAGCTACACGAAGACTAGGAGTGATGCTAGTGGCCCTCCCTCTCCAAGGGCACCTAACTCCGATGCTTCAACTAGGGACTGTCCTACACTCCAGGGGCTTCTCAGTCACAGTTGCACACCCCGTGTTCAACTCTCCTACACCCGAAAACCACCCGGATTTTGCCTTCGTCTCGTTGCCGGATGGCGTCTGCTCCTCCGCCTCGGGAAACCTGGTGGAGGTCATAGCAGCCCTCAACTCAAACTGCAGAGAGCCACTGGAGAAGTGCATTGAGGGGCTGCAAGGCCAAGTTTGTTGCATCATCTATGACTCCATCATGCACTTTGCGAGCGGCGTGGCTCGTCGTTCGAGGCTTCCCGGCATCTTCTTCCGGCCTACAACTGCTGCTTATATGCAGTCTTATCATGCTGTTCTGTCTCTCCATGAAAAGATGATCATTCCCTTGCCTGGTCAGTGTGTGTGTTTTTGTATGTATGCCAAACCGAACCGGTGGTTTTGGTCGGTTTCAGTTTGATTTTTTTAGTGCATTCGATTTCAGTTTGGTTTAGATTGTTTAGTGTTTTTGGTTTGATTCGGTTTTTATAAGCTTCTGTTCAGTTTTTAAACCGAACCGAACCGGTAATTTTGATCGGTTTCGATTCGATTTTTTAGTGCATTCGGTATCTCTTTTCGTCTTGATTTTTTAGAATTTTCGCTATGGTTCCGTTTTTCAAGCTTCGGTTCGAATTTTAAATCGAACTGAACTGATCATGTATTATATTTATATATATATTATATTTATTTATATAATTTAAATCTAAAAACAATAAAATATATAAAATTAAATTATAAAATTTTTATTTTATTTTAATCTCTAAATTAAACTTAAATTAAAATACCATATACATTATAATATATATTCTAATTCAATTATTTTATAAAAACATGTAGGAAATTTCGGTAAAAACCAAAATCGAAACCGCGGTTTGGTTAAAACCTTCAAACCGAACCGAAACCGCCTATCCGGTGCGGTTCGGTTTCGGTTCAATTTGTACAGTATTAACTTTTTGGTTCTGTGTACAAGTTCGATTTGGCAGATTGGGCGGTCCGGTTTAGTTTTCACTCTGAACCGACCGTTACTCACCCCTACTAATGAGTGAGTAAGTGCGTGTGTGTGTTTGTTATTATATTTTTGTACATATGCAATTATGTTATGATCGAAACTACTGCAGATTCCCAGCTCGATGAATCAGTGCCAGGGCTCCATTCAATAATAAGGTTCAAGGATTTGCCTCTCTCACTCTCTTCCAAGATTGGTGAAACCCTACTCGAATTTGTGAAGAGCTTCAGCGATGCAAAATCTTCTTCAGCTGTGATATGGAACAGTGTTGAATTGTTGGATGATTTTGCTTTGCAGCAGCTTCAACACCAATACAAGCTCCCTTTCTTTCCAATAGGCCCTCTTCACAAAATGGCTCCATCATCGCCACAAACCAGCTTACTCCCCGAGGACACCGGCTGCATAGCCTGGCTCGACCGAGAAGCCCCGAAATCCGTGCTCTACGTGAGCTTAGGCAGCTTGGCGACGATGAGTGATCATGTCCTAGCCGAGACGGCATGGGGGATTGCCAACAGTGGACAGGCTTTCTTGTGGGCTATTCGGCCCTCGTCCGTTTCCGGCTCAGAGTGGATGGAGTCATTCCCTGAGGAGCTAAGGGGAGTGATCTGAGAACGCGGCCTGGTCGTGAAGTGGGCGCCTCAGAAGGAGGTGCTGGCCCACCCTGCGGTGGGAGGGTTCTTGAGCCGTTGTGGATGGAACTCGACTCTGGAGAGCGTGTGCGAAGGCGTTGCGATGATATGCAGGCCTTTCTTTGGGGACCAGATGATCAATTCGAGGTTCTTGGTTCATGTGTGGGGAGTTGGTGTGGAGCTCGAAAATGTGGATGATCGGAAGTGCATCGAGGAGGCCGTGCGGCTGCTGATGGCAGACGAACGTGGCGACGAGACGCGGCGGAGGGCTGCGGAGATGAAGCATGAGCTTCAACTTGCCACACAGAGGGAAGGATCTTCCTACAGATCATTAGATGGCTTGGTTGAGTTCATTGCATCATTGGACACCTCAAAAGCAATGTTGTCTGTTTGAATCTTGATGAAATCTTTTGAGTTTTATTTGTCAATCGGGTTAACCCATCGAATTTCAAGTTAGCTTTATCGATTTGCATACTATTTGGTCTGGATCTAATCGGGATAAAAAATTTTCGGGCAAGAAAATCTCGACCCTTCTGTTTTCGGGTTAGTCCGTCGGATCGATAAATTTACAAATTTTTTTATTTTAAATATTTTAAAATATTTTTATATCATTAAATGTGTTCCTCTCTTTTTTAATCTTTAAATAATAAGAAATTATACCAAATATTTCTTCTTTCTTGTAAAAAAATAAAAAACACATCAAAATCTTTATATATTCATAAATTTAAATATAAAAAATGCATTACTCTATAATTTCATCAATATTTAAAATGTGTCAAGTTCATGATTAAAAATTTGTAAGGACTTAAATACAATTTTGAATATCAAAAGTAAATTTTGGTAATATAGATTTGAGAAAAATAATTGGGTTAACCCGTCGATTTTCGGGCTCAATCCTATCGGATCAGGATAATTGTTTAAAAAAAAATTGGGTAAAAATACTCAACCCTAACCCGCTTCTTGACTCGGTTTAATTGGACCAACCCACGGACTTGGGACTAAATTGATATCCCTATTTCTACTCATCTATCATCAAAATGCTTGTGATTTATGTTACAAATCAATCTTTATGTTTTATTGCAATGAGATAACTGAATGTAATTCACAAAATTCGTTTCTTACAACGAGTTTATAAACTTGGCCAACTGATCGAGTGACTCCAACGACGAACCACCTGGTTTCATCGACCCCTCGATCTCAAGCTTCATCTCGAGAGCTCGCTCTCTCATCTCCCTCCCATGCTCACTACCCATAAGTGTGCACACTGCTTGCTCCACGCTCTTATCCACCTCGACACCAACTCTCCAAACATGAGTCAGATACCTCGTATTCACTATATGATCAGCAAAGCAAGGCCTACAAATCATGGGGACCCCCTCGCACAGGCTCTCGAGAGTCGAGTTCCATCCACAATGGCTGAAGAATCCACCCACAGCGGAATGTTCAAGAACCTTCCTCTGAGGAGCCCACTTCACTACCAGCCCTCTTTCTCCAACGACGCTCTTGAAACCCTCCGGCAAAGATGCAATTGCATCCTCGCCGTCGAGGAGAGAGGGGCGCACCACCCATAAAAATGGGTGGTGGCTCTTGGCTAGCCCCCACGCCATCTCGAGCAGCTCCTTCTCGTCAATGACCGCCATGCTGCCTAAGCTGACGTAGATCACCGAGTTCGGAGCTCGTTTGTCGAGCCATGATAGGCAGTCCGAGTCCTCCTCCATCAAGCTGGTTGGCAGAGGCGGAGCCATTTTGTGGAGAGGGCCGACGGCGAAGAAAGGGACCGGCCAGTGGTGTTGGAGGTTCTGCAGCGGCGAGTGGTCGAGTGTTTCGAGAGTGTTCCATATCACGGCGGCGGATGATCGTATGTCCATGTAGCTGAGGAGGAATTCTTCCACTACTTGTGGGATTGTTTGTGTTGGACAGAGAGGAAGATCCTTGAACCTTAGTGGATGTTGATTTGGAACATGATCTTGCAGCTCCGACTCTAGAGAGAGAAGCACAACACATTACATTTACACACATGCATATCAAACATGTATTAGTTACAAGATTGTAAAACTCGTTAAACGCTAGTTAGACGTCCGAGAGACCTAGCGTCTATGTAGGTTGTCTAGGCGATAATTAATTGGTAAATTGATTTAGGAGAATTGTTCATTCACGATTCGAAAGATAATTTAATTATCTATTTAGGATTCAAAAGATGAATTAGAAATCCAAAACCCGAAAGACCAAAACATGATATTGAGGTCCTGGATTGAAAATTAGTGATCTTTCATATCTTGAATTGAGAGTTAATCATTCAGGTCCTGGATTAATTACTAAGCTGTCTTTTGAATCCTGAATTAATAATATTTCATTAATTTATTTTTTAAAAATATTTAAAATAAAAATTTATAATTGTTTTTTTAAATATAATTCCTAACATGACCGACCAGATAGCACCTAGGCTGCATAATTGCCTATTTAGGCAGTGGCGAATTCATAAAATTCCCGTGAGGGGGCTGAATTTTTTTTTTTGCTTTCACTAGACTTCAACCCTTCGTATCATATTTTTTTTCTTATTTTCATCCATTTTTTCTTCTTTAGGAGGGGGGATAATCCAAAAATTCCGGATCACAATACTATAAAAAACGAAAAAAAATTCCGACTAGGGGAGGCTGAATATTTTTTTTGCTTCCACTAGACATATCATATTTTTTTTTCTTATTTTCATCCATTTTTTCTTCTTTATGAGGGGGATAATCCAAAAAATTCCGGATCACAATACTAAAAAAATGAAAAAAAATTCCAACTAGGGGAGGCTGAGTCCCCCTATCCCTAGTGTAGATCCGCCAATGTATTTAGGTGCACCTAGCGTCGAACAATTCGAAACCATCTATTAGAGCCGATTAACTCTTATATAGGTCAGGTACGGGCTGCTTAGCCCGATTTTTACAACCGTAATTAATTTCTTACATCACTAGTATTATTTGAAATGAATTCAGTTAAAGCAATCAAATTACAATAAATTACTATATATAGAAGTTTTGACTTTATATATAGTTATTGAACTAAGTAGTTCATTTAATGAACAATTAATGCAACTCAAACCTGTCATATTTTGCATCCGATCTTGTTTTAATATATATAGACGAGTCACACAAAAACAATATACCTGGCAAAGGAATGCGGCCATCCTTGATAAGCTGAAACAAGGCAACATGGGAGTGCATGTAGGCGGCCGAGCAAGTCCTAAGCACGGCAGTGGGGAGCTTCAGCCGGTCGGCGACGGCGTCGACGAAGCACATGATACTATCATAGATCACGATCGCCGGCGCCTCTCCGGTCTCCAGCATCCCAACCATGTGCTCCTGAAACGAGGCCTCACAGTTGGTGTTCAAAGCTGACATAACATTGAATGCATTGTAGAAAGACATGTCGTAGCCATCGAGATTATCAGACATGGCCAAGAAACTAAAATTGGGAAAGTTTGAAGGGTTTGGAGAGTTGAAGCTGCTGATTGCGACGGTGATGGAGAAGCCCTTGTGGTGGAGCATCGACCCCAGCTGCAGCATCGGAGTTAGGTGGCTTTGGAAAGGGTAGGGGACGAGCACCACCCGCCGCCGTTCGTCGGCCATGAATCGATCGATGAGATTTGAGGTGTTGGGATTGATCAAAGATTCATTGACTATCTATATCTATATCTGTCTAATCTATATAAATACGAAGGGATTTTTTTGCATTGGATTTTGAAGCTGCAAAGATGAGTTGCTGGGGAGATTTAGGCTTGTGTTTGTCTGTAATGGTGTTGAGGCATTTTCATGTCGGCAATTTCTTGAAATTGTTTATGGTTTGGCCGGTTTTGTACGTCTTTTTCAAGATTTGTGTGTTCTCCATTTGAGTGGATGAATTGTATTATCTTCTAGAAAAAAGAAAAAAAAAATCATTAGATTGCAAAACAGTAAACATTTTGAGTGGCTATCTGTATCTTTGGTGGGACTGACAAATATTGAGATAACTTTAATTGGAATGTACATTTGTTTATAGAGCTTTAAATGTAGTCCCTCCATCCTAGTATAATTGTCCTAATTTAACCGAACACAATAATATGTGAGTGGTAGTAGATGATAGTGGAATAAATATTTTATTGATGAATATGAAAAATTTACTATTTTAGGAAAGTTGACTAAAATCACTGGACATATGAAAAAGGAAATGTGGGACGGAGGAAGTATTAAATTGTTCCTGAGTTATTTGACTAGAGTGGTCACAATTTTGGTTCGAAACCATCGGTTTGGGTTCCGAAAAATTGGAACCTTAACCGGCTTGTTACTGCAGTGATTTCGGTTCTGGTTCGGAACCATAATCTGCCAGTTCCTGTTCAGACGGTTCCGATTCCAAACCAGCGGTTCGAAAAATTTCATTTTTAATTTTATTTTAAAATATGTCTATTGAACCGCAAGTTCTGGTCCAGAATTGTCGGTTCAGGGTAACATGGCGTGCTCTAATTGAACGGTTTAAAATTTTAACATTTCAAATTTTGCCGCCGGTTCAGCAGTTCAAACGGTTCGGACGGAACTGCTGGCTCGAACCATTTTTCAAATTTTTATTTTTTTTTAAATTTAAATTTTGGCAGTTCGACAGTTTGGAATTGTCGGTTCTGGTTATATCCTTGAACCTGAATCGCCCTGCTTTTGGTTCTAGTTCCGAACCGTAGTTGGCAGTTTCAGTTTTGAATCGTGAACCGGCGGACCGGTTCGGGCGGTTCTAGTTCCACAAGGCCACCTCTATATTTGACTCGATAAAAACTGTTTAGTGAAGTTCAGCTATTAAATGAATCAAATTTAGGCATTATAGTTATTCGACTCGTAAGCTCATTAACTAAAATTAGTAAATTTTATAAAAGTAATATTTTAATAATTTAAATATATTCTAAATTTAGAATGTTCGTTTAGGCTCTATAAAGTTTGTGAACTTCAAAGTATTCGTTAAATAATTCGATTCAATATTAAACGAGTCAAACTTGAGCATGTCACTACTCACCTCGACTTAGTTCGATTACATCCCAATGCATATATGTAAATCGATTGGAATACAATATTCTAATTAAAATGATAAAATACCAATACGTTAATATCTTCTCATTGTCTCGCACAAAATTATTGTTTCATACAAGTTGGTTAAATTGGTATAAACTTTCTATATGATATGTAATTTTTCAAGCTAGTTTTGCAATAATGATTCAATCTTAATATGATATTATAATTTACCGAATTACAATAATGTTATGTACAAAAGATATATATTGAAGGGGAAGGTCTTGGGTTAGGCATGCCTAAACGATTTAGGCGGGTTTTATCCATTAACCCAAGCTTTAAGCGGGTTTTATCCATTAACCCAAGCCCAAACCCATATAATATACCCTATTTGGGATGGGTGAACCCATTTGGGTAGGATAAAACCCGCCTAAACCGTTTAGGCCTGCCTAACGCAAGTTTTTGCCATATTGAAGAGTTGTTGTTGCATATAGGGGTGGGTCGGTACGATATACCGAACTTTTTTTATCGTACCGTATACCGTACCGAAATTTACGGTATGAAAAATTTCATATCGATGTCGTACCGAAAATTTCGGTATACCGAACTTCGGTATACCGAAATTTCGATAAGATAAAATTACATACCGTTGTCGTACCGACTTTTCGACATACCGATACCGTACCGAAGAATTTACGATATACCGATACCGTACAGATACCGTACCGAAATATTCATATATATAAACCTGTGACATAATAATTTGAACTTATAAACATAAAAATAACTAATTTAATTAGAACTTATAAACATAAAAATAAAATTACAAACAATGTGATCTTACTTTCATCTCATATAGTTGATAAAGTGGAGGTTGAAGAAAATGTTTGAGAAACACTTCCATCTGCAATAGAAACATTGGAAATTATCAAAATGAGCACTTACAAAATGAAGGATATTTAGGAAAGACAATATAGCTACTTTAGAGCTAGATATAAGGCAATTGCAAAACAAGTAAACAACAATTAAACCAATAAAATTATAATTCCATCAAAACATGGTAACACTCAAGATAAGCACAAAGAGAATAAAGCAGCATATAATGCAGAAATAGAAGCTTACGCTCAATGCAGCAGCTCCTTCTCTTCTATAATCTAACAGCTGCTGTTCTCAATTCAATGTCTTTCTAGAACCTGCAAAACAATTATAAATAAAAAATTAAGTTAAAAATAGGTGTAGGAAGAAGGGAGCTTAACTGGTGCAGCAGATCTGCGACTCTGCGTCCGTGATGGCAGCGGCGACGTCGAAGGACGACGGCGAAGGCGGCGGATCTGCGAGCTGGAAGGCAGTGTGGGTACCCGGCGACGGGATACCCGCCTGAGAAGCCTCTCTCCCGCTCGGTCTCTCCCCTCTCTCTATCTCGTAACAGGGGAAATTAGGGCTCAGGTGAAGGTGTGCGAAGGTTTCAACTAATAAATGATGAATATAAGCGAGAGCGAGGGCGAGGGACAGCGAGAGCAGTCGGCAGTCGGCAGCCGTGAGCGAGAGCGAGGGCGAGGGACAGCCTCAGAGCAGTCGGCAGACGGGAGAGCGAGGGCGAGGGACAGCGTGAGCGAGAGCGAGAGCGAGAGCGAGAGCGAGGGCGAGGGACAGCGAGAGCGAGAGCGAGAGCGAGAGCGAGAGCGAGGGCGAGGGACGGCGAGGGCGAGGGCGAGGGACAGCGAGAGCGAGGGCGAGGGACAGCGCCGTTTGGGAAAGGAGGGCTGGGTCTGTGTGTGAATCGTTGATTGGAATGTGAAATTAGGGTAGGGTTAGTATTTTTTCTCTTTTTGAAATAAATTATAGATCTAATAAATTATATTTGAATTAATTCTAAGTTTATAACTCATATAAATCATTTTCATTCATAATTTAATACTACTAATAGTATTTTAATATTTATTTTAAATATAAAATAAATTATGATTATTATTATATTTTCGGTACGGTATATAGACGGTATACCCCGATATCTAGAATTTCATACCGTTACCGTACCGTTAATCTTCGGTACGGTATGATACCGTACCGTTTATAACGGTATATCAAGATTTCGATATTTTCGATATTTTTTCGATACGATATGCACGGTATTTCGACATTTCGGTATTTTTTCCCACCCCTAGTTGCATAACTCACGATTGAATTTGGTTTTACCTGTAAAAATAATTTTAATATTGAACTGAAAAAAATAATATTTGAAGAAATAATAATGATTAGGATGAATTATTATTTAGAGTGATAATTGCTTATGGATGTAAAAAATAGGGAGAAGTGTCAATTGTATGATAAATTATTTTATTTTTTTTAAACATTATAAATTATGAATATTATCGAAATATATTATAAATTATCAATTTTATTTCAAATTTATGAAAAGAGTAAATTTTCGGAGATGGAAAGTTGACATAATTTACCTAAAAATCACAATTTAATGTGATATAATTTATAATATATTTTGATAGTATGAAAATTTTAAACAAAATTAATACTAACTTATAATAAATTTTGATAATATAATTAGTTTGTAATATATTTAAAAATTAAAATAATTTATAATAATATTACTATTTTTTCCTAAATAATATTATTTGCGATAATATAGATAAGATTTTGCTAGAAAAAGAAAAATCACTTTAATTAAATATTAAAAACAATTTTGGGAAATTATTTTACCCTCTCGCTCATCTTCTCCATCTCACTGCTACTGCTGCTGCTGTAGCGGCCTCTCAACAAATCATCAATGGCGTGTAGAGTTCAATTCTCCATTCACAATCGCCTCCGCTTCTTCTCCTCTTCCTCTTCGTCTCTCAATTTATGCTCTTCTTTGAAGTCCCACAAAATCCGCTTCAGAAATTCCAAGTATTTCTCGATTTCCAAGGGCGCCCTGTACTGCACTTGTAGCGCTGCCGACAACTCGAATGCGGCGGACCCTTTTGTTCTCACCACTCCGCTTTATTACGTGAATGCCCCTCCCCATATGGGCAGCGCCTACACCACTATTGCTGCTGACGCCATCGCTCGTTTTCAGGTATTAATCCAACCCTAAAGATTCCCCTTTTTTAGCGTTAAACCGCGTGAGTTGTTATCCTCATGTTGGGTATTTTGTACGTTATTTGTTTTCTTTTATTGGTGCGGGATTGCTTGAATTGAATTGCTATCTGGTTTGTTGATCATTCATATACAAAAACTGCAATTCACTTGATTCTTTTGTGATTGGATGAATGCAGAGTGTGCTTTTAGTTGTAAGTTAAAATGTGCATAAATGCTTGTGAGGCAAGGTTCATGGCAAGCATTTCTGGTTAAAGACGGTGATTTTAAGTTGCGCAAGTGTAGTATTACGAGGGCAGTTCTCTCTACATTGAAACATTTAGTATTCATCTTTTGTGATTGGATTAATGCTATGTGTGCTTTTAGTAGTAAGTTAAAAAGTGCAAAAATGCTTGTGTGGCAAGGTTCATGGCAAGCATTTGTGGTTAAAGATGATGATTTTAAGTTGCATAAGTGTAGTGTGACGATGGCAGTTCTCTCTACATTGAAAAAAATTTACAATTCATCCTAGACGTGATTATTCATAAGATATATCTTTGAACTGTAGAGGCTTCAAGGGAAGAAGGTCATATTTATAACTGGGACAGATGAGCATGGGGAAAAGATTGCTAGTGCTGCAGCTGCCAATGGTTCAAGTCCTAGCACTCATTGTGATTTTGTCTCACAAGCGTACAAGACACTATGGAGAGAGGTATGGTACTCCTAATGATTGCTGGAAAGCCTTTGATTTTCGACTTTATGACTCATCTTCTTGACAGTTAGACATATCGTATGACAAGTTCATTCGAACGACCAATCCCAATCATGAAGAAATTGTCAAGGAGTTTTATTCTAAGGTTCTGGCAAGTGGTGATATCTACCGTGCTGATTACGAGGGACTGTACTGTGTTAACTGTGAGGAATATAAGGTGTTTGCTGCTGAAACAACTTATTTAATCACTTAAATTGTTACAAAATTTTTGTTTTACTCAAGTTGAGCTTTGTAATTTGTAAATTTATAGGATGAGAAGGAGTTGTTGGGCAATAATTGCTGCCCTGTGCACCTGAAGCCATGTGCCCACAGGAAGGAAGACAATTACTTCTTTGCATTGTCGAAGTATCAAAAAAAATTGGAAGAGATTTTGACGGAGAACCCTGATTTTGTGCAACCTTCATTTCGTCTTAATGAGGTTTGGCATTATAAAATCTTATCAACTTTTAATCTTTCATAGTTTATATTCTGATAATCAATTCCAATATCTATCTATCTTTATATATTTATGTGTGTGTATACATCTGCACTTTATTTGATAAAATGAAATGCCATATCCATGATGTTTGGTTGTATGAATCATAAATGAACAAGTGCTAAATTTTATTTTTTTATAAAATATAAAAAATATACAAGGTTTATCGCCAGAAAAATCCTCAACTTTAAGTCTTTAACCTTTTCATGCAAATGTTGCTTTAATTTTAGTACAATTCCATAACCTTTCTAATTTTGCAATTACAAGATCTGACCCTAATATTGATTAGAGAGATCTTACATATCTGGCAATTGACTTATTGTGCATGTAAAACACATAAAAAGCAAACACAATGTTGGCCATGTTAACACTCTACTCACTGAAATAAGGTTTGTCTCTTATAATTGCAGCAAAGGAAAATTCAAACAATATTGCAAAAACTAAAGTTATGCAAAACTTGCATAGTCATTAAAGTTGGTGACTTTTTCGGAAATGGTCCCAGTAAATAAAGGTGGGTTCAGATCCTTATTTCATTGGAAACAAAGGCGTAGAAATATAATATTCAGCTTAAACTTGGTAGAGATTGTTTAAATTAACAAACATAGTATTAGTAACATAAAAGGCTCTGCCAATACATTCTCCACTGGAGCACTCCGTTAAGATGTGTTTGAACTGGATATTTTAGATAAGAGCCTGCTTTATTCATGAGACACAAAATGGCTTTCAGTCTCCACTTGATTTCCATCATATTTTTTATAGACAGTTTACATTGATGCTATAGTGGCTCTTATCATTTCTATATATAGTCCTTGATAGCTTCATTTTCTTGTTAACTCTTGTTTACTAAATGAACTCTCTTAGGTGCAAGGTTGGGTCAAAAGTGGCTTGAGAGATTTCTCCATATCGCGAGCATCAGTTAGCTGGGGTATCCCAGTTCCTAATGATGTTAAGCAAACTATTTATGTATGGTTTGATGCTTTGTTGGGGTAATTTCTTGTGCCTAGCTTCTTGCTTAGTTAAAATATATTTTTGACATGTAGATAAATTTTATAGCACATAAGTACTTTGCTTTTGTGTTTATTGTGCCTTTTCATTTTGAAATCCTGTCAAACAGTTACATATCTGCTCTATCAGACGATGAAAAGCAACCTACCTTAGAAAATGCAATTTCTTCTGGCTGGCCTGCATCGCTGCACTTGATTGGAAAGGTATTGCTTACTCACCCTCTGGAGTAGATTCCTGTGCTAATCTGTAATTTCTTATGGTTCGATGTTACTGGAATAGTACAATGCTATGGGTAATCCATGACCATCTCCTAGCCCTTTCATGATCGAAGAAATCAAGGGGGCTAAATGTTGTAGTCATTTTAGTCTTTTAACAATTTAAGTTTTTTGTTGGTGTAGGCTCTTGACTTTATGTTCAAGTCTCTCACAATTTATCAAACGAAGTCCCTTTGTTTGTTCTAATAGGAAACTGCTCAGGCTTACAAACTTTTATTATATTCAAATTAGAAAATATAGCTTGATATGTTTGAATAAATTTTAATGAACAATTTGCAGGACATATTACGGTTTCATGCAGTTTACTGGCCAGCAATGTTGATGTCAGCTGGAGTAAGCCTCCCTAAGAAAGTTTTTGGTCATGGGTTCCTGACAAAGGTATTCAAGTTACATATAATCATGCTATATCATGTTCCTGATTTTATGAAATGCAATAATTCACGCTAGTTTTATACATATTGCCGGTTTAACTAATTTAACAACAATCTTTACGTGTTAGGATGGCTTGAAAATGGGTAAGTCTCTGGGTAATACCCTTGAGCCTACTGACTTGGTGCAGAGATTTGGACCTGATGCCGTCAGATACTTCTTCCTAAAGGAGGTGGAACTTGGCAGTGACGGGGACTACTCAGAGGAACGTTTCATCAATATTGTTAATGCCAATCTTGCAAATACTATTGGTATGTCTTTGATCGCTGCATGATTATACAACCTGAGTTTCTTGTCCAATCTGTTTACTCTCTAATATTGTACTAGATTTACACCCGTGCGTTGCGCGAATAAATATTATTCAAAATAATATACAAATAATCTTATTCATAATATTATGGTGAATAATATTATTCATTTTATTGAATAATAACTTATGTTTTTATTGTATATAAATTATCAAATAAAGAATTACCGTGTTTTAGTATAGTGTAGTTTGTTTAAAATAATACTAATACTCCCTCCGTCCCAAAACAATTGTCTTGTTTTCCTTTTTTGTTTGTCCCAAACAATTGTCCTCTTTCATAAAATGGAAAGTTAATACACACTCACTAATAAAATACTAATTTTCTCTATCTCTACTCGCATTGATATCTGTATCATTTCCAAACCAGACAATTGTTTTGGGACGGAGGTAGTACTATATAAATATATGAAAATAAACTTTAAATATAAATAATATCTATTCATTTTTTTCGAAAAAAATATTTATTTTAGCATGTACACATTTAAAAACATATATAAATTGACATATTGCAATCATCAACTAATAATTGTAAAAATATGTTTGTTTTATTAGATAATTTTTTATTTAAATTTGTACACGTTTCTCAATAATTTTGGAGGGAAAATCCTGGAACTCCTTTAGTATATTATATAGATATAGATTGGGTGTCCAAATGATGGTCCCATTTTTACGAATGTGAAAAAAAACCAAGCTGGCCGTTCATGCATTTAGTCTGTTTCTTCATTATCTATTCTTAAATGATTATGTTGTTACATATCTCATGCTTAAAAGAATATGTTGTAAAACTGGAGCTGTCTTCTTTTACTTGCGACCCCTTGATAACATATTAAACTTCGGAATATAGCTTTAGCATCTTAAAGAATAAAATGATTCCTGAAGATATATACATGCATTCACATCTACTTCACTCTTGAAGCCTTACAGTGTTCGGTTATCTTTCTACGATGGTCTAATCTTGTCTTGTTTTCAGGTAATCTTCTTAATCGAACACTTGGACTTTTGAGAAAGAATTGTCAGTCCACTATTGCTGTTGATTCAACAACTGCTGCAGAAGGAAATCCGCTCAAGGATACTGCAGAGAAGCTGGTAAACATACAAGTGTTATGATTTGAGAAAATGGATGCGAGTTTTGGAATTAGGAAGTAGTTGACAATAATAATAAATCATGATAGTTTTTCCGCAGCTGAAACTAAGAGAAATGTTTCATCCTCTCTGTTGTAGGTTGAGAAAGCCAGGCAGCACTATGAGAAGCTTGAACTGGCATCAGCTTGTGGGGCTGTGCTCGAGATTGGTAGTGCTGGAAACATATATATCGATGAAAGGGCACCATGGTCTCTTTTTAAGCAAGGGGAGTCTGGCTTTGAAACTGCATCAAAGGTTTCTTATCTTTCTCATCTCTTTGTTTTATGGTACCTAAAAACATGAAATATCTATATACCGAAGTTGTTCCCACCATACTCGTAAATTCCACATCGGACCTATTTCGAAGATTTCCCTTTGGCCCGATTGTTTCAACTTCTTGTTCGTAATGAGTCGAAAGCCGAAATATATAATCCTTATATACTGATATTTATTATGTTTTACCCTCTGAATAGGATCTAGTAACTGTCCTTGAAGCTTTAAGGATTGTGGCAATTGCTTTATCCCCAATCACTCCCACTCTATCTTTGAGGATTTACACCCAGCTTGGATACTCTCAAGACCAATTCACTTCCATTACCTGGGTACTTCTCTCTCTCTCTCTCTCTCTCTCATGCACACATTGTCATATTTCATATTTGATAAGCCTTTCATAATGAATAATCACTGTTGCAGAGTGAGACCAGATGGGGTGGGCTGAAGCAAGGCCATATCACAGCTCAGCCGATGCCCGTCTTCTCAAGAATCGAACTCGAAACTGAATCGGCAAATACAACAGATGATACTAAGAAAACCATCAAGAAAAAAGACAAGCAGAAGGCTCAAAAGGCAGTTGAAGCCTAGAATTTTTATTTTTTTTCTTCTCAGAGGATGATTTCACCTCTTTGATTTTGTACAAAGTTGAGCTGATAAACAATCTCGTACGTCTTCACGGACGCTTCCTCTCGATTATTTGTCACGAATAAGAAACACTTGTGCTCACGACAGATGTATTTTTTTGACAATTATCGTAGATAGTTTGTCGCCCCCCACAAAGGCGTTTCTTTCTTGCAATTCTGTTTTTGTGTCTGTGACTCTGTGTTTGCAGGTATTCTGACATTATATTTTGAAACTAGGGGGAGAAAAGCAGGTTGGATAAATCACAGCAAACAAGGTAAAATTCTTTATATAATAATAGTGCTTATACATATCAGAATATAGTGAATACAGCTCTGTAATCAGAAAACAGTTTTAAATCAGAGAGGTGCCGGAGCACAGTCGACGGAAGAAAGCACGGTGCTCGAAGCAGGGCCGTAAGCTGCAGAGGTAGGACCTGCAGCTCCAGAAACAGGGCCGGGTGCTGCTTCACTGGAACTCTGGAGCTGGATCGCGGAACGACGAGAGCTTGTTGTCTGGGACTTGCAAATGTCAGTCAGAGAGACTCCTACAGGTATGAAGTATATACAAGTGTTTACCTCATGAATTCTTGTTTCTGTATACACTCAGCAGTAGAAATACTCACCTACCCACCGTGAGCACGTGTTGATGTGCCCACGAGCTGATATGATAATATAATATTGGTGGTGGGGTTAACATTAATTATTATTACTACCAATGTTATATTGTCACGTCACTGATGAACACATTAACACGTGCCCACACTCAGCAATATTCAATAAGGTATTAAGAGGGTAGCTTTTACCTTCTGCCAGAGCCAGGTTTTGGTAGAGATCAATGATGTTGGGGCAGTTGTAGTAGCAATGATTAGAGCAGAGTTTGAGGGTGAAGCGAGAGTCCAGGAGAGTGTCGGAGGAGATGCCAACGGACCTTCTGTTGACACCACACGCAGCCACGCACTCATCAGTCTCGATATACGCTGGCATGTCCGTGGCTGTAACCTCAGAAGTCTTGCATTGGAGCTCCAGATCCCCACTGTCCCGTTGGAGGGTTTCCAACACGCAACGCCTACCAGACGAGGCAATAGAGAAAGAGCACAGTCCGGCAGGTAGCTCCTCGCACACGAGGTCCCCTGCACAAGCAAAAGGAGTTGATACGCGTAAATAAATATCATGCAAATGAAGAAACTACTTCGAACATATACCAAGAGCTCCTTGAACGATGAGCAGAACGACGAGGCAGGCGAGCAGACGACTCATTTTCAGACTCTGAAGGAGAAGTGATCAAGTTGCAAAACTGATGAAATAGATCTCTGTGTTGTGATTAGTTGCGGTGTAAGAGGGTGTTTATATAGGGGCTGTAGGCGATGAAAGTCTTGCAAGACGACATTTCTTTTAAGGTTATTCGTTGACAATGGAGAGGAGAATCATAAACTGTGTTGTTTTTTACTACAATTAATTAGTGAACATCGAGGCAAAGGATCGATCAAACGATAGTGAACAATCTTTTGTTTCTTTGTTGCTCACTCTCTTGATTCCAAGTTTGTTGTTTTCCATACCTGTTGCATTTCGAAGGGAGACGTGTCTGCCGTTGAGACAACTGAACACGTCGTCGAAATCGGGCATCGGTCGTCTGATGGTATATTCCGCCGGCTGCGTCTATCTTGTTGCTTCCAAAATCCGTCCCAGTGTCTGATTTTGTGAGATCCTAGGGGAAGACAATGATCATAATTTAGTTTTAAACTTCATAAAAAATCAAAACACTAACATAAAAAAGGAATAACAAAAATCTTCACGCAAACTAATCGATCATAAACTGAAGGAAAGTAATCAAAATAAACAGCAACTGTCAAAAGAAGCAGAGCCATTTCACCCTCTTAATCACTGGTTGTAGTCGTCTTCTACTTCTACTTCTACTTCTTCATCCTCGAACTCGCCCTCGTCGTCAGCAGTGGCATCTTGGTTCTGCTGATACTCAGCAACCAAGTCGTTACTCCATTGTTACTGCAAATTCTTAAGTTCATACCACAAATGCAACTTACTGATTACACAATACTGCAAATTCTAAATATGATTAGATCTTTGATGCAAGTAAGCTGATTAAAATGAGAGGCCAACACCATCATCACAAGTTAAATCTCAAAAACAATTTGAAACTGAGATCAGAAGAGCTTACAGCTAGGTGTTGTGAGCTTAAGTGTCCTGGAGCAGATGTCTCATTGTCAAGAACCATGAACGAGCTGATGAACCGACAAGGTGGGCATTGTCGGAGATGGGAAAACTGAGAAGGTGAGCATCATCCTGTCCGGAGTCCCCATTCCCGATCCAAGGAATGACAAACTTGGAATCCTGCACATTATATTACATACAATGCCATTGCCATCCGTATAAGATCGATTGCAGCTCACAATTAACAAATCCGAAGTTGCTGAAACTTTAACCTCCGAAGCATTCATCAGCTTTACCATCAATCACCGATACAACCAACGTTAGCAGCGGTTAAGACTTAAGATAGGCATTCATTTATTCATGGAGACATACAGACGAACACGTAGAGCACAAACATCAGAGGTTGATTACCTTGCAGACAATCGCAATTCTTCTTTCATGTTTTTAGGAACGATTATTCAATTCCAAATTCAAACATAATTTTTCTTAATTAAAATGTAAAATCCAATTATTAAATAAAGTGTATGAAAATACTAGAGGTGATCGCAAGCCGAATCAAGTCGAGTATGGCCAAACTCGAGTTCAATTTGGATTTGAAAATTCTAAACTTAAGGTAGAGCTTAAATTTTCAAGCTCGACTCACTATCAAGCTTAATTTTCTTTTAATAAAAAATATTAAAATAATTTATTATTAAATAATAAATTTAAATTCGATAAAACTCATGAGTCCGTGAGTTCAAACTCGACTCGGGCTCATTTAAAGTCAAACTTGATAAAGCTCATGAGAGTATCAAATCGAGTATAATTAAGATAGAGTTCGAGCTTTACAAGTACTTGATTAACTTGAACTCAAGAGTCAATTTCGAATTTTTCTCGAGCCAATCTCGAATAATTCGCTAGTCAGCTTAACTCAAGCTCATCCGAAGCTAACACATACAAAAGAGAAATAAAATACTGAAAAATTATAATCCAAAAAGAAAAATGCATTTGAAAGTTTAAACGCGCAGTTCTCCACTCCAAATTTCAGCCGTTGTAACTGGAAGTTGAGATTACAACCACAGAAAAAAAAAAAAAAAAAAAAACAACTAAGTTGTATGAGTAGATAACCATTCTTCATCAATCTTGGTAAGCTGCTTCCTCTTCTTCATCCTCGTACTCGCCCTCCTCGTCTGCAGTGGCGTCTTGGTATTGCTGATATTCAGCAACCAAATCGTTCATGTTGCTCTCAGCCTCGGTGAACTCCATCTCGTCCATTCCTTCACCGGTGTACCAATGCAAGAAGGCCTTCCTCCTGAACATAGCCGTGAACTGCTCGCTCACCCTCCGGAACATTTCCTGGATGGATGTCGAGTTCCCGATGAATGTGGACGCCATCTTCAGCCCAGTTGGAGGGATGTCGCAGACGGTTGATTTCACGTTGTTGGGGATCCATTCCACAAAGTAGGATGAGTTCTTGTTCTGCACGTTCAGCATCTGCTCGTCCACCTCTTTCGTGCTCATCTTCCCCCGGAATATAGCTGAGGCTGTCAAGTAGCGACCATGACGGGGATCAGCAGCGCACATCATGTTCTTGGAGTCCCACATCTGCTGAGTGAGCTCGGGAACTGACAGCACCCGGTATTGCTGGGATCCCCGTGAGGTGAGTGGAGCAAATCCCAACATGAAGAAGTGCAGGCGTGGGAATGGGATGAGATTGACAGCGAGTTTGCGAAGATCGGAATTGAGCTGTCCCGGAAACCTCAGGCAGCATGTGACTCCAGACATGGTTGCAGAGATCAGATGGTTCAGATCACCAACTGCAACCACAAAAAAATTGAACAATCAAAAACCATCTCGAGCAAACAGATCGAGGAAAAGCCATCAGTAGTAGGGGCGATAATAATGACACGAACCCGACCCAAAACACAATAATAATCAAACACACACAAATTGTTAGCACTACACTTAGAGCTAAAAATCTTGCATAAGACACGAACGCAATAAGGTCTGACACGAACCCAACACAAATGACACGAATTGTCACCCCTAATAAGTAGTTAAAGCCACAAATAAACAGAGTCACAGCAGCATATTGCTATGAAACGAGACAAAACAATAAGATAACATACAGCTAGGTGTAGTGAGCTTTAGAGTCCTAAAGCAGATGTCGTAGAGTGCCTCATTATCAAGAACCATGCACTCATCAGCATTCTCCACGAGCTGATGAACAGACAATGTCGCGTTGTAAGGCTCCACGACAGTGTCCGAGACTTTAGGAGATGGAAAAACTGAGAAAGTGAGCATCATCCTGTCCGGATACTCCTCCCTTATTTTCGAAATCAAGAGTGTCCCCATACCCGACCCTGTTCCTCCTCCTAAAGAATGACACACTTGGAATCCTGCAAAGGTATGTTAAATGGGGATCAGCATAATATAGAATGCATATCTTTACACAATTAGAAGAGAAGAATGAATAATCCTTCAATTAATCCATGCAAGAATCATTACTTCAACCATTTATCACCTGTATAGTACAAGAAAAGAGAAAGCAGACGCAATGATTTCGCCCATTCAGCTGAGATACCGTATATATATTCGTACAGACACAGAAACATATAATTTTGCGATTAAAGGGAAGTAAATAGGAACGGTTTCTAAAACTGGAAACAAAAATACAATACCTAGGGCTTCCAAAGAAATTCAAATAGGAGGAAATGCCCTAAATCAAGAAATTAGGTCTACCTTCAATCCAAAAATGAAATATATTACCAATACACATAAAGGATCCGCTAAAGAAAAACATCAAAAGGCAAAGAAATCAGGGTAGAATCAGATACCTTGCAAACAATCGCAGTTCTCAGCTTCCTTCCTGACGACATCGAGAACGGAATCGATCAATTCCGCGCCCTCGGTGTAATGCCCTTTCGCCCAATTGTTACCAGCGCCAGACTGGCCAAACACAAAATTATCGGGCCTGAAGATCTGGCCGTGGGGTCCGGAGCGAAGACTGTCCATTGTGCCGGGTTCGAGATCCATGAGCACGGCCCGAGGAACGAATCGGCCGCCACTGGCCTCATTGTAGTATACATTTACCCTCTCGAGCTGCAGATCTGAGTCGCCTTGGTAGCGGCCGGTGGCGTCTATGCCGTGCTCCGCGCATACCACCTCCCAAAACTTGGCCCCGATCTGGTTGCCGCATTGGCCGCCCTGAATGTGGAGGATTTCACGCATTTTTTTCTTCTTGTTATCGGACTTCGTTGATAGGGATAGAGATAGAGAGAGAGAGGGTTAGAATTAAACGCGGTGATTGGCGTAGGGGTGAGGGGTTTATATGAGAGAGAGAGGAAGAGAGAGAGAGAGAGAGAGAGAGAGAGAGAGAGAAATTTGAAAGAGGTATTGGCGTATGGGAAATGGTGGCGGGGAAAGTGGAGACTGAGCTGGATTTCCAGAGTTCGGACTTTTACGGTTCGAAACAAACGGCTACATTCATTTCTTTAGGGTTTAATCATTTGAATTAATTTCACTATCTTAAATTTGGAGTTTATTAATTCAGAATTAAAAAAAATAGTTTACTTATTAATTGAAGACTCGAAAGATTAATTTTTATTTCAGAACCTAAAAAATTACAAAAGTCTTCAATTAGAACTTAAAAGATCATATAATTCTCAATCTAGGACTTGAGAATTATCTAATTTTTCAAATTCTGAATCAACAAATCATTTTTCGGATCATGAATCAATAATTAAATTATCTTTTTTAGTCCTGAATCGAATGAAAGTTGGTATCCATTTATTTTTGTGTATAACTATTAATTGAAGATATTTTTAAAATATAGTAATATATAAAGATATAAAGTAATGGGGATAAACTATATTAAAGAACATAAATAAATGTTATCTATAAAATAACAAATTAATTGCAAATGGTGATTTTGTTGATTAGTATGCATACCACAGGGTTGAAATATTAATTTGACTGAAAATATAACATTTTAAAGTAATACTAACGGAATACTTCTTTTTTACACAAGAATTAAGAACCATAAGTACAAGTAAAATTAATATTTTAAAAAAATTACCATTTTTATAAATAAATAATTGGTTGGGAACACCCAATTTAATAAATATAACAATTCAGGATAATAATATTAATAATATACACGCATTTTCATGGCCGTCTATATCTGAAAGTGAAAACTAATTTGTATTCAACAATTTGAAATAAGAAGTTCCTGGAAACAGAGGGCCCATAGTTAAAAATGATAAATAAAAAATAATCTTCGCCTGCAGTCTTAATTAGGAAAAAAAATTGATTTAATTTACAAAACCAATGCACATCCCTATATTATCTGCAAAGAATTATATAATAATTCTTATTGGAAATCAATAAGTCAAAAATAAAATTGCGTCAATATCATTTCTGAAATATTAATATTAATACTTACAAGATAGAGAGAGTGATGGATTTATTATTTATCCAAGTAACAAAGCTAACACAACAAAAAGCAGCAGTTGCATCAAGCTAGCTTCCCTGAAAGAAACTACAACTTCCGGCCATGACTGACTGCTTGCCGACCGGACCGGACCGGACCGCCGAGACGAACAAGGAAACGAACCACGACTCTTGCACAGTAAATCCTAGAAGCCAAAGGAAAACACAAACTACACGGCCAAGCTAGCCAGCGCCATTAGCAACAAAGCAGAGCTTTTCATTCATGCTATATACATACTACTGTTTATTTTTCAGTTTTTCTATTTTCATGTCAGTTGGGGCCTAAAAACATTGCATTATTCGGTCACGAATTCATCTTCTCGAATATTGTAGTATCTTCTTCAACAGTTATGGAATCTAAGTATGTTCACAACCTTATCAGATTATTGAAACACAATCATATATATCTGCGTATGGTTCTGTGTCTTTTAACAAAAGCTCGGTAGCTGGAGAGAGGCCTAACGCAACTTCACGACTACTACAAAATGAATGACCTGGTGCTTTAGGTTCCAGTCTAAATCTTTTGTCAGTTATCAAATTATATAATGATTGATAAATGTCAGAATAGCTAAGAACTACGTCGATACTGGGTAATATGGATGGGTCTCTTCAGCACTAGATTACAAGATTAGACAATAAAACTAAATTTAGAATATTAAGCAAGTCTATTGTTTCTCCGAGCTAGATACGTCGTACAGCTTATGAAGTTACAATTTCAAGATTTCTGGAAACAAAAAGTTTCCAAGAAATATAGTTCGTGCCAAGGAAATGGGAGTTTGATCAAACCACTAAGCCAAGAAAACAGAAAACTCGATCAACATTAAATAACACGCCACTTTCTCTGAAGAACTTTGTGCTAGCAATAGCAAAACCTAATGTCCCATTAATTTTTTATGTTGTTCATTCATCAAAGCAAAATGTGAAGAAAACGTGAAAAAGGAATACAAACTGACATACATCTCAAGTAGTCGGTGAATAGACATGCATCATGAGTTACAATTATCCCTTGGACATTAGGCGTTTGGAATACAAGTTCCTTAAACTAAGCTGGAGTGGATCATCAGAAATTTCAAAATTATTTGTTCCTTGTAAACCTAGACCAGTTTATGAGGCTCATATTTCAAACAACATTCCTATTCAAATGCACATAGAAGTTTATGTGAATCATCATAATCGTTCAACAGTCTATTTGAAATTCTAATTTTGAGCCACAGCATTTATTGAACGAAACAGAGAAGATTTTCTAGAGTTGATTCCTTAATGAACCTGTTTACTCGCCAGCAAATGAATTCTAGAGCTGACTAGATCTTGTTATACATGCATCCAGTTCTCTAAGATGAAGTTATCAATCACCAACCTATGTCTAATTTCCGATAGTATCACTAACATAATAAAATTCCTTCTGTAAGAATGAGCTGACTAGATCTTGTTATACATGCATCCAGTTCTCTAAGATGAAGTCATCAATCACCAACCTATGTCTAATTTCCGATAGTGTCACTAACGTATTAAAATTTCTTCAGAAAGAGATCCTACTACTATCTGCAAATTCAATATTCTGAGCTCAATCATCAAACTGCTTCATTAGACCTTAAATCGCAAAACCCAAATAAAATTATATGATTCTCTTCCATCTATAAAGAAACAATCATCTTATTCAATAAATCCATCCAACTAGGAAGGTGTTCTTAGTAGCTTTGACCTATGAAGGAAAAGGGCGACCGAAGCCCTAAGGCACTATTATCCAACTCCACTTCCAGACACATCATAACGATCAGTCGAAACAAAGAAGTTAATTTCAGGACCACTATGGTAAACTGAATTTAAATAAAATTCATCTGATTAACGTAAAATTAAAACAAAATATGCTATCAAGCAAATTCTGTGCACCAACCATGTCCTTACCCCCATATGAAAAGTGTGCAACCATCTTGCTAAACTTTCAGCCTTTTTAACTCTTCTGCTTCCCCGAAGAAAAGACAAGTTGGAATGAAATGATCTATTATAGAACAATTCCAATCAGAAAACACAATAAGAAAGGTTCAACAAAAAATGAGGAAGTTCATTTCTAAATTTTGAAAATAACCAACTGTGAACTGTAATTCCTCATCCAATACAGTGGCTCCCCTTACGAAAAGTTTGAGACATCCATCTCCTAAATACTTTCATACCAGAACTCCGATAGAAATTCCTAAACAATGCACCAGATGTCAAAGATCTATTTCAAGCTAGACACGGCCGCTAACAAATTAAGTTAGTTATGATTGATACTGTGCCAAAAGGAGATCCAGTTTTACTTTCAACTAAGAAGACACAGTTTTGTCTTCGTTTGGATGATTCACAGATACCTATTAATCCATTATTCAATTGCAGAAGGATCCTCTCCTATAATCCCTACAAGTTAGGCATTTCCATTTAAATTCATAGCAGTTAAGTATGATAGGCACCATGGCTGCTCTGTCAACCTAAAGTACATTCTCAACAACAGCAAGAGTTGAAAGGTTCGGGAAGACCAGAATGCGGTAACATTAAAAACCAACACCTTTTGAAGATCTATCATTGTCTTGGTTCATGTAAGCCTACTAAATAATTTTAAATGTCAATACTGACAGGAAACTCAAGAAAAAATTTGAATTATCAATGGTCAGATGGTCTACATCTCAAAAAGGGGGACTAGGAATAAAACTAAGTTGCTGAAAAAAAATATATGGATGTGCTCGGAACAGGTAACCAGCTTCCATACACCTGTACTCTTGAACAGTGTGTGAACTTCAAAAGCTTAAAAAATATTCCACCCATCAAGATTCTAATATAGTCAAAGAAAAAGTCTCCCTGAAGATAAAGCAAATTATTCTTTAGAGAAATCATCTAGAGATAAGATCAAATTGGTTAACGAAGAAATCCTCTATAACGATAAGAGGAATCCTCTAGAAGACTAAGAATCAGATTGCTATAATCTGCTTAGAGTTAACATTTCCAGCATTAATTATGTTATGTGGCCCCCTAAATTAACTATCCACTTAATTATCAGACATTTCAAATGCTACCAAAAAACCAAGTATGTCTATGTGGTTACATTCTTCCTATGTACGCAAAAAGGGGACATTTCCTGAATGTTTCCAGTTCATCAATGCATTTTGTAAAACAAACGAATAAAAAAAAATAGTTTAAACAGTCCTAAAAAGATGTTTCGTAGGGGACTATTTAAAGAGTTCACTGTGATGCCCATAGAAAGCTAAGAGATGATGTGTATCTGATTCAGCATGCCATAAATGTCACCTTAGAATCTGCCATCACTAAATGTGCTGTTGGTAACGCTACCAGACACATACATCAGCACATAACATAGCTGACAATATTATTCTGCATGTTTTGACCACATTTTGGTAAAGGACAAAAGTGTGTACCAGAAAGGAATCTAATAGAAGATTGACAAGTGTCACTAGACACTAGCCAGTATATGATGTTAATCAATTTCTTCAACATAATGCCCGAAAGCACAGTGTCACGAGATTCTCGTATCGTTCTGTTGCCTATTAATGCTTCTAGGAGAAAAATAAGAACTAAAACCTGGCCGCATAGAAACATTATAAATGGTTCAATATTTTATGTCTACCAATTAAGTGAAATTGTCTAAAGCTAAAGTAACAGCCAAGATGACTACCACAGCTTGGAGTGTGCCAAATGTTATTATTCAAAATGGAATTGGTTCAAATTCATCAAACTAAATATTAAGACAGCAAAACCTTAGAGTGCATTATTCATTGGCCTGTGCAGACGAGTTTTTCATCAAAATTATACAGGATTGCTTAGTGAAAACAGGGAAATGGAGCACATTGATAAAAATACACAAATTTTTTTAAGCCCATTGGTGTCAAGGAGTCCTGTGAGTTTTGAGACTTCAAAAGTGAATATCGTTTTAAAGTCATTTCAATCATGATGTATTTTCTTTCTTTGGAATCTATGTTTTTTGGCAGTTACCAGTGATTCAATTTCAACTATTCTCACACTCCCAGTGTGTGACAAGAAGAGCATAAAGCAAATGGGTTTTACATGTTGGAATCTATAATGAATTATTTTCAACAAAATTTTAGTTATTAAAGTTGATCCCTACACCCATCTCTGTTCCAGATATAGTAATCCTTCTAAATCTGGAGTAATTTTCAGGGTGGAAAGGAAGAAAATTAGTAAAACTAAAAAATTTAACCACCAGTTTCATATAATTCCAAGTGAAGTAAGCATATGAGTTGTATACTCGAAGCTTAGTACACCATCAACTGGCATAGGAACATTAAAATACATGCTCATTTCAGTTTCTTTAATATAAAAGGACAGGGATATAAATTCGTTGCATATATGTTACACCATGTGCACTCTGCGAGAAGATATGGAGAAATTAATCACTTCAGACCAAGTATGCTCTGGAAGCTATGATGAGCCAAGAAACAATAGAAGGTGATGTTATAGTTTAAATCACACAATTTAATATTTCGATGGCATTGTAGGAAATACAGCGCAATATAATTTAACTAGCAAAATAGAACCATCAGAAAACTATCCATGCTTGGAAAGTAGGATGTTCAAAGTCATAATTGACAAACCTAACTGCCCAAACCTTCATTCCCAAAACTCTTCAGACATAAAGCAGCTCCCTGAAATAATGAAGTTGAATATCAGTAAACTTGTCAAATTCACAGCTTAATCACATGCTTAAACAGAGAGAAGAAGAGAAGATGAGCTACAAAAAAAACTCTTCACATCTAATGATATGAATTCCAATAGAAACTTCTACCAGAGTCAAGGCTTGTTTCCATGTCCAACAGAGCCACCTTTTCTGGTCCTGCTTCCTTCATGGACCATATGACCTCCAGCAGATCTGCTCAATGATATGAAAAATGATGATACCACAGTGCATCTAGTTATGCGAAAAAATATTGGATCATCAATTACCTTTGTTTCTTTTTGTTTTGTAGTTTGATATGTTTGACCATATCCATAGCCATATTCTGGTGCTCCCTTGTCTGTGAATGCATCTCCAACTGCTCAACTGTTTCACAGTCAAACTCACAGATTCTGCACCATCCACTGCTCATAGGTTTTCTCTTCCTCGACTGTTCAAAGGGATCCACTTTACCCTGAAAAACAAAACCAATAGTGTGTCAATTGTTAAAAAGAGTTTATGTTAGATAACACAAAGCACCAATTTTGTAGCTTACAGAAAAGTGTGCAGCATTTGGCATTCCATGGTATGGATAGTTGTTCCTCATCGGTGGCTCCCCATGATGCAGGAAATTCGGCATGTTACCTCTGACAGATTCAGAGAAAGGAGGACGAGGAAAATACCCAGTACCTTCTCCTTCACGACCATGACTGGGCAAGTTACCAGGTCTACTGGTCTCACCCATATTGAAATGGCCAGTCGAATATCCCGGGCCTGAAAAATTTCCCTTCATTAAATGACCTGGTCCATCTGGAGCAAAAACATCACCACCACCAATCTGGTTGTGGAGCGAGCCAGGAAGTCTCTGCTCACCAAATCTAGGATTCCCTGGGTCATCAATGCCACCTCTCCGCAAGTGACCAGGCAAAGGAGGAAACCTGCCATCGTGAAAAGGTTTCCTAACAAAATCTGAAGAAAGATCAGAAGACCTTGATCCTTCTCCAAATCTATGAGCTTCCCTGGAATTAATATCCTCAAAACCTGTACCACGAGGAAAGCTGGAGGGGCCACCAAATCCACGGGATGGTGAGCCAAGATAATCTCTACCAGGACTTCGATATGGAAATGGTTTTATGTTATGATGTTCAAATTCAGGGCCGGGCCCAAACATATCCCCACGACCACCAGATGGATGATGAAGCAAAGGTCGTGAATGTGGGTCTGAAGCACCAGAATCCAACTTAGACGCAGAATCATAACCATGCCCATGGAGTGGTTTGTCAAGAGACTTTGACGCTGCATTTCACAAGGGATAAAAGGACCATGTCATGGAAGCGTAAAATAATAGGTGCCCAATCATTTCAAAGGAGAAAAAAGAAAATAGGATAAAAAATTGTTTCAAGAGTCACCTGGGTCAAAAGTGTGAGTAGGCTCCCTCTCAAAGGGATTTGAATGCTCCTTGGACAACGGCTTTGAATTTACATCCCTAGTACCAAACATGGAGGGCTCATGAGCTCCAACACCATTCATTCTCAAATGATTTGGTTCTCCAGCATTTAGTTCAGTGAGAGGGCGCCACTGTCCAGAGCCTGACATCTGATCGCTCGAGATTGCAACTTCACCTGGCCTAACTACATGCTGAGAACCAAACTGACTTTCAAAGGGAAGTGGAGGAGGTTTTCCAATAAAATCACGTGCATCAGCTGGGGACTCAAAGCTCTTAGGAGCACCACCCAGATTAACCGACACTTTCCCTTCAGTTGAGTTAACTGGTTGCCCAGGATGAAGAAAAGCCCCTGGACCTTGCGACCCTAATGCAGATGAAGGCTGTGCATTAGACCTTTCTTGGACGGAACCATGAGATTGAGGGGGTAATGTGTACCCTTCTGCTCTAGAGACAGAGTTAGTTGAAATAGTTTCATCAACAAAACTGCCAGATGATAGACCCACAGTTTTCGATAGGTTCATCAGACTGTCAGGGTTTGCTTGCTTCAGTGGAACAGAATCTGATAATTTCCGAACATCTTCTTTGCGGGTCTCATTTTCCACTGCTCCAGCTCCAAAAAGGTTTCCCTCATTTTCTGGCTCCCGGGAACCGACATCACTTTTTTCCTGCTTGATAACAGACTTTACCAAACCAATCTTTACAGAATCATCAACATCCTTGACAATTGATCCATTTAGCTCCATTCCTACTTCCTCCTTTAGGGAGTCCGCTTTGAACCCATTTTCAGCCAGTACCTTTGAAGGAGACCTAATTTCTTGAACAGTTGCATTCTGATCAAGTAGAGTAGACTTGGCATACTTTTGACTCGATGTTGAATCCCTGTGTGTGGGTCCATAATGACCAGAAGCACCATAACCAGCAGCTGGCAACAGGTGGCTTTCCGAAGATATCTCATGGTTTGGCATCATAGGCATCCCAACATAGTTTTGGGATTGTTGTGGTTGATGGGGACCAGGCGGATGCTTCTGCATCTGAGATTGCATGGGTGGTTGTAGGGGGACATGTCCTTGTTGATGATGAGAAGGACCTTGAAATGGAGCAGAAAACAGCTGCTGCTGTGCATAATTATGAGGTGCAGCTTGTTGAACCGGCTGAATAGCAGGACGATGCTGAATAGGGAGGGTTGGTTGTAGCCCATAAGGTAGAAACTGCTGATGTGAGGCAGGAGGAATGTCAGGAACCTGATTTTGCAGTGGCAAAGGAACAGATGGTTGTTGCTGGGAAAACGAACCGTGAGAATGGGGTGGTCTTATAGGGGTGGCTTGCTGTGGAACTTGACCATACACTTGAACTTGATGGATAGACCCACTGGGAGGTTGAGGGAGAACTACATGCTGCTGTGGAGCTACTGGCTGCATTTGCTGTGTTGTCTGGGGTTGTGGGTAAGAATGGTGTCCACTAACAGGAGGAGCAGGAGGATTTGAAGCCTGCAGCAGGGCAGGAGGAGCTGTTTGGTTGGCTTGAGAATGGAAAACAGGAAGCTGAGAGTGAGACTGGTAAAGTTGTGTTTGGGGTTGACTTTGAGCATTTGGTTGGCTTGAAGGTTGAACATAGGATTGGGCTTGAGGATGCATAGGAAGTTGTAGATGAGCTTGGGAACCCTGAGGATTATGGATATGCCCTTGAACTTGCTGGTACTGAGGCACCTGTTGATGTTGTGGGTGTGCAGGAGGTAGCATTCCTACAGCCTGAGGAAATTGAGGTGGCAGAGAAGGCGGACCATGAGGAGGAGGAGGAGGTGGCAACCCTTGCAGAGGAAACTGAGTCTGAGGCCTCATTGCAGGATGAGTTTGCTGTTGTGGGTTGACGTGATAGTTTGTAGGCAAAGCTTGAGCAGGTGCATTTAGCTGGAACTGGGTCTGCCCCTGAGCCTGAGCCTGAGCCTGAGCCTGCATTTGGAGCTGGGGCTGCGGAAGTGGTTGAGCCAGCCCTTGGGCCTGCGGTTGCAGCTGGGGCTGTTGAGATGCTTGAGTGGCAGAATTGGTCTGTTCTGGTGGCTGAAGCTGTAGCTTTGGGCCTTGTGGCTGGGCTAGGGGTTGGTGTTGACCTTGCACTTGCACTGCATGCTGCTGGTATTGTTGAAATGGCGGTTGTTGAAGAGGGTAATACTGTTGCTGCTGGTATGGATCATATCCACCATATTGCTGATAATACTGCTGATATTGTTGTTGATACCACTGGTCTGGTGCTGGCATAGCAGCAGGAGCCACAACCGGGACATGAGCACTGGCATTTCCTTGCATATTTTGCCCTGGCAACTGAGTAACAGAAACATTTTGAGGATTCTGGGGCGGAGGAACTGGTGCTCCTGATTGAGCAATGGTCTGATTCATCTGTGCGGTAACTGGTGTCGAAGTTGTGCCAGATTTAATCAAGCCTGCTGTACCAACCACAGTCTGTTGCCCATCATAACCGCCCTGATATTGAAACAACAACTAAATATTAGATCATCATCCTAATCTCTTCTCAGTATGATTATATATTATGCAGTTATTTGCTTACAGGACAAATCTGAGCATGATCGTGAACTTGGCGATGCGCAATCTGGATGCCGCACCTATTGCATATGACAGGAGAATTCCCAAAAGAACACCCAGAACAATGGGATGGGCAATCAGATAGAGTACCCTCCCATGTGCATCCACTTCGGAAGTAGAGACAGTGTACCTTAACTTTCCCAACTTTTTCTGTTAGAGCTTTATCACATTCTGCTAGTGGCTGCCAAAAAATCAACAATGTTAAAAGAAAAGGACAAAAACTACAAGTTTCAATTATAATTATTATGGCAGATAACCTTAGAATCAGATTCTGTGACCAGGTATCCATCATAAGGGCAGGTCTTACTACCATTTGCAATGTGAACTAAACACGGTTTGCAGTATAAATGTGTACATTGTGCCTGAAATGCATCACTGGGATAAACAAGTGTGCGACAAACAGGGCAAAAGTATTCCCCTGGATAGGAATGAATATCAATTATGCACTCGATGTCGAAACCCATTACGACTCAAGCACAAACACACCAAAAAGCTCCAATTGCCAGGCGATAGGAGCAGCGACCTGCAGTGCAGACAGCAGAGATTGTTAGGAGTGAAATTATATTTCTTGCACCATGCAAATATCCATAAGAAAAGAAACAGTAAGAGCACGTGGTAAAGGGGAAAGACAAATAAATGCTGGAGCATACAGTGAGCACGCGTCATGAGCGAAGTGGGCACGTGTCAAAAGTGAATAAGTGGGCACTTGTCAAAAGCAAAGAAGCAGGCACGTGTTTGTGGGACCATGCCCAAGACCGTTAATATCGTTACAGAATCATCATAAACGGCAGCCAAAGGCATGAATAAGTAGGTTTTCTATATATCACCATAAATGGCAGCCAAATGCATGAATAAGTAGGTATTCCGCAAGGAAACCAATTATAACAAGTTTACGACGCATAAATTATCAATGTGATCTCGTATTAAGATGATCCGGTATCAAGTATATTGGTGTTCCACAATAATGTCTGATCCTTTCATGTCACCAAATCAGAATTATCCATTCTGCGACGATATCATTCACAGAAAAACACTAATACTAAGCTGAGGGCAGATCAAATAACATTATTTCTGTACTTGGGTTCCCCACCATCTTAACCCCCAAAAATCAGTGGCTTTTTAGCTAATCAAAACAATCAGGTCCAAACAGTTTTTTCACACTAGATCCGACAAGCTAATTAAACTTCAAGAAAATTCATTTGTTCATTCAGAAATTTAGCTCATTTTAGACGTTCACTAACTCAAAACCAAAATCAAGACCAAATTACATCACTGGCATTACCTACATTAAATACATAAACACAAACTCTCGGTCGAAGTACAAAAGAAAATTCTAAGTAAATCTACTAAAAAACCTCAATTGATGTTTTTCTTCGATTAGGTGACAAAAGAAGAACAAACAATCATGATCATGATCACGTCACTCTGAGAAAAACAAATTCATAGCAGAAGCACAAAATAAATTGATTAAATGCATTCAGTAAAAGGGGGAAAACCAGCAAATTCTTGTTCGAAACATCGTTCATGCAAGAACTCTGAGTTAAGGACAAGTTTTAATTCATTTAGTTACCCCAAACGGATGAACCAAAGCAATGGCAAACTGGCGATGAGGTGCAGAGGCCGACTGCTAGAGAGAGAATAGATACCACAGCGGTGGAGAGAGAGAATCAACTCAACCGAAGGTGGTGATGTCTAGGGTTACCCCACATATTATATATTTTCGATTAAAAAAAGAAAAAAGAAAGCAGTTTTACTAATTCTTTTATAAAAAATAAAATAAAAATTATGTCGATAATCCTTTATACTTCTCCATTCTATTTTAATTGTCTTGTTTTTCATTTTCACGTCCCATATTAATTATCTTGTTTCTAAAAAGAGTACATTTTTCAGAAGGAGTATTTTGTTCCCCAATTCTCAAATAATTTTTTTAGGTAAATTCTCAGACGATGTCATCATTTTTATTATGAAACAAATTTAATGAAATAATGTGTTTCTTTATTGCAAATAATGTTTCACCATTTTTATTATGAAAAGAATTTAATGAAATAATGTATTTCTTTATTGCAAATGATGTATTTTTTTGTTGCAAATAATGTAATTTTTAAAAATAAAATGATGTATTTAACTTATTGAAATAATGTATTAAGGTCCGTCCCATAATAAAAAAATGTTAAGACCATCTCTCATGACTCGTGAGATCAACTCATTATTTTAAAATATAAATAAAGGGAAGGTCTTGGGTTAGACAGGCCTAAACGATTTAGGCGGGTTTTATCCATTAACCCAAGCCCAAACCCATATAATATACCCTAATTGGGATTAATAAACCCTATTTAGGATGGGTCAACCCATTTGGGTAGAATAAAACCCGTCTAAACCGTTTAGGCCTGCCTAACGCAAGTTTTTGCCATAAATAAATAGCATAGGTTACTTTATATATATCAAGTAATAAATTACATAATTGCATAATACAGTTTGTTATTTACGAAATAGTGTGCACGGGTTCAAAAGGCTCGTGATTTATTTATTTATCTTTAAATATAATATATTAATTTATAACCGATAAATTTAGATATTTTCCAATATTTTGAATTTATAATTTTTTTGTTGATAAGGCACTTTTGCTATTCAGGGAGATTAAAGGCTCGTGAGTTATAAACCCCTAGTAATGTTCATAATTATATGAATATTCTAAACATATTCATAATTTTACTCGACTTAATCATTCATTATTTTAAAAAATATAATTATTGTTAATATTATTATTTTTACTCTTAAAGTTTTTAATTTAAAATATTAGGCAAATATAAAAAGTAAAATGGATATGAGTGGACAATACATACAAACTTTTAGCTGGTGATGCTAAGTTTGGAACAACTTTAATTCCTAATCTCATTTTTTATTTTATTTGTTATTCATTGTTTTCTTCTTGATTTTCAGAGGTATTTACAATATTATATGCAATTTATACAAATTTGAAACTGCTCTATAAATTTTGTTTTTAATGTCATGCTAGTTTTTGTTCGAGCAAAGCTCATGTGTCTCCTCCGGCAAGCTTGTACTCCCTCTGTCCATTGAAGTAGTCTCATTTCTCATTTTTGTTTGTCCCATAAATTAGTCCCATTTTCCTAAAATGACAAAATTTTTCACACTCACCAATAAAATATTAATTCTACTACACTCACAACTCTTAATCTCCGTGCCGAAAAGAAATGGGACTACTCTAATGGGACGGAAGGAGTACCTTTTATTGTAGTGACAGTTTTATAATTATAATTATCATGTCATTTATAAGAATTCAGTCTTTACAAATTTATACGATAACATCTTTTTCATGTTCATGGCATTTAAATCAAAGAAACTTATCCTATTTATATAGGAAAATAGTCCAATATTCACTCTTCATGCCAAACTAAATGAAAAAAAAAACAAATAAACACACACTAGATTTAGACAAAAACTTGTTTTGGACTGAGAAGAGAGATAGGTTTTGCGATAACTTTTTCAGAGATTTGGGGATTTAATTGTTTTGATATAATTCAAATATTAAAAAAAATCATGGGAAATTAATGGAGTTAGCTTCGTATGATTAAATTTCCTAACAAAAATTAAAATATGAGATGAATTTCACTAATTGGGAAAAGTTTAGATAAATTTTCCATAAACTTAATTTATTGGAATAAAATTTTATTTTTATTACTCCCTCCGTCCCGTCATATTAGACGCGTATTCATTTTCGGTCTGTCTCGTTTATTAGAAATGTTTCCTAATTTGGCAAAAAATTAACAAAACATAATCAAAATTAACTACACTTAAAATTACTACCATACCCCCAAATATTCTTCAAATTTCCACCCTACCCCTCTGAAACCCTAAATCCCCACCCATCAAAATTCATTCTCATTTTTCCTACCCTGTGCCGCTGCTCCTTCTATCTACACGAACTCACGACCACCGCCTCTCACCATCGTCCACCAGTTTCCGATCCAGCCCTTCCCGTTGCCCAAATTCTGGTCGTCGTCTGCTTTTGCTTCAACATCCGTCCAGCACCACCATCGCAGCCGCCGTCGCATCTCCGTCCAGCACATCTCTTCACCACCACATCTCACCACCCGCGCCTGCAACCAGTCGTGACTCCGCCTGCAACGACGATGTCCAACCGGGAGTCACCACTGCATCTCACAATCCATTTGACTCTCTCTCTCTCTCTCTCTTGCCTATTTCATCACCTGTGTCTCTGTAACTCTCCCTCTTCCAACTTATTTTACTTTTATCTCTGAAAATTTCGTCGGTATACTTCTGCTTGTTTTTAGAATCTGAAATGATTTTGATCTTCTCTTTCTTGAAAGATGGCAGTACAATTGATGCTGGGATATAACTCCACGGCAAAGATAGAAGAAAATGCCGCCCAAGAAGTCGCCGCCGCCGGTCTCCAGAGCGTGGAGAAGCTGATCAGATTACTCCCACTCCCACTAACCAAATCTCCAAGAACCCTCCTCCTCCCCCGACTACCAGGTCGTCGCCGTCAACAAATTTCTTGACTTTTTAAAGTTTATAATTAGAGATTATTTTATTAATATTTTATGTGTTAATTTTTTTAAACATTCATTTAGTTTTTTTCTTGGTTCTGATGGGTTTTGTATACTGAAAGCATTTATTATAATGAGTATACAACGGTTTAATTCTCCTATCTGTCAAACAATCTTACATGTATGTAACAATGGTATCCTCTTGTCTCACCGATAGGGACGATCATACGGCGTGTTGTAGATCGCAGAAGACAATATGATCACTTGACCTAGTGAGACATAAACCTGATCACAGCCGAGACAGCGTATGAGGATACGTCTGTCTGAATGGCTGCGGCATTGTCGGAATAAGTAGTATGTCTTAGTTACTTGACATGTTAGTACGCAGGGGTGGCGTATTGATGGACCGCAGTGAGATGTATCCGTCTGTCTGACATCAGCGAATACAAGATCTCGATATTGATTGAGTCCAAACCCTAACGAAGGTTCAGGGATTTGCATGGGTTGACTGTTGCTTTGACTTGCCATGGTGGAGAGCCTGAGTAACGTGCTCGTATATCCGCATCTTGGGTAACAACAGTTCGTGTAATACCGCCTGAGACTGGGTTTAGGTAACCATATCCGAGTAATAGGATGGGGACATTCCCTGAGGAGCTCAATGACATTCATCGTGTCAAAGTACTGCAGGCTGATTAAGTTCAGGCACGAGTGATAAGACATCCCACTCGTTTCGGATATGCTGATGTGGTAGCATATGCCTTTGTATGGCGGAAGAGGTACCGAGGCCATAAGTTGTAAGAAGAGGCTCAAATGGCTCGATGACACGAAGGAGGAGATGGACTCCTTGAAGAAGAATAACACCTGGGAGTTAGTGGATAAGCCTAGGGAGAAGCAATCGATAGTTAGCTGTAAGTGGATCTTCAAGAAGAAGCAGAAGGTTTATGGGGTTAGATTCAAATCTAGACTAGTTGCTCGAGGCTTCACGTAACGGGAAAGTGTGGACTATGGCAAGGTGTTTGCGCAGTGGTGAAACAAAGGTTGATTAGGTTGATCTTGTCGTTAGTTGCTCGGTACGACATGAAGTTGGAGCAACTAAATGTGAAGACCGCATATTTGTATGGAGTACTGGAGGAAATGATCCTAATGATGCAGCCTGAGGGCTTCGAGGAAGTCGTAAGTGGGGAGAAGGTGTGTCTTCTCAAGAAGTCATTATATGGATTGAAGCAGTCTCCAAGACAGTGGAATAGGAGGTTCGACAAGTTTATGATTCAGTAGGACTTTGTTCGATGCAAACACGACCCATGTATATATTTTCGAGGTGAAGATATAAATACTCGAATTTATCTATTGATGTGTGTAGATGATATGTTGATAGCGAGTCGAGATAGGCAAGGGATAACCGAATTGAAGGGAGCTCTGAGTCAGGAGTTCGAGATGAAGGATCTCGGTTGTGCTCAAAGGATACTGGGTATGGAAATAGTTCAAGACAGAGCTCGAAGAAGAATCACATTATCTCAAGAAGGATACTTGATGAAGGTTCCTGAAAAACATGGAATGAAGGATGTAAAGCTTGTGCTCACTCCGTTAGCAGCTCATTTTAAGTTGAGTGCTGCTGGGAAATTCGACGAGGAGGAACGAGAGCTTATGAGAGGTGTTCCTTATGCGAGCATTGTCAGTTCGTTGATGTATGCTTTGGTCTGTACGAGACCGAATCTTGCTTATACTCTCAGCATGGTTAGTAGGTTCATGGCTGAACCTAGGAAAGAATATTGGGCAGCTCTAAAGTGGGTCATCAGGTATGTTCGAGGAACAGTTGGGAAGAGTCTAGTCTTTGAGGATGATTGTTCGAGCTCAAGGCTCTCAGTCGAAGGGTTCGTGGACTCAAATTATGCAGGATGTATGGATACGAGAAAGTCATTGATAGGTTTTGTATTCATCTCATATGGAACTGCTATTAGTTGGAGAGCTAGTCTACAGATAGTAGTTGCCTTATCTTCGACGGAGGCGGAGTACATTGCCTTGACTGAAGCGATTAAAGAAGGTCTGTGGTTGCTCGAATTCTTGAATGAATTGGGGATTGATCAAGGGAAGATGAAGATCTCCTGTGATAATTAAGGTGCTTTGCAACTGGTGAAGAATGATGTTCATCATGAGAGAACTAAGCACAAAGATGTGAAGCTCCATTTTATTAGAGATGTGGTGGCAGCCGGAGAGGTAGAGATGCATAAGGTCAATACCCTCGATAATCCTGCAGATATGATTATTAAGCCAGTTCCCAACACTAAGTTTGAGTACTACTTGGAACTGATCAAATTGTACTTGAGGTCGAACTGAAGATGAGGTGCCAAACTGCGGTGATATTGAGCCTAAGGTGGAGAATTGTTGAAGTGTAGTCTCAATATCTAGCTCGAAAAGGAGTTCGCTAGTGGGTCGATGAGACCGGATTAACATAACTACAGTTCGACAAGGCTGGGTCAATTGTAGGTCGACAAGAGCAATTCGACGGAAGCAGATTGACGGGAGTAGTTTGACAAGACTGTGGGTCTATCACAGTGGGTCGATGACAACAGTTTGAAGTCAGAGCAGGTCTAACTAGAGAATTGCGAGAGCTACTGGATATGGAAATGATATGGTGTATCTAGTTTCCTAGTTTGGCGAGATTTAGCCATATCATTCAGGATCTAGATAGGTATTTGATAAGTTAGGATTTTCACCAACTTATCTTATTGATCTTTGACCGTTTGTGTGATGATTTGAATTGGTTTTATGTCTTTTTCGTGCATGAGTTAGTTTTTGTACTTGGAATGCCGTGTTTGATGAATCGTGCAGGTTTCTAGTCGAAAAATAGAAGAGTCAAGGATCCAGTGCCCGAGACCTCGTTGATCGACGAGGACCCTTAGTCGATCGACGAGGTGTGATGTTGTCCAGCGATCGACGGAGTAGAAAATGGAGACCCCGTCGACCGAGTCTATTCAGACGCGATCGACGAGGCAAATTGAGGAGCCGCGATCGACGGAGATTGGACGCGGTCGACGCGCAAGCAGGAAATCCTGTTTCTCATCTGATTTGGAGATAGATGCATATCTAAACCTAGATAATGCTAGATACATCTTTCATGATTATAAATACTCATGTATAATTCATTTTTCAGTGTGCGTACATGTTTCTAGAGAGAGAATATTAGAGTTTGAAGAATCTTTAGAGTTTTTATGTTTTTGAAGACAAGTTTCTACGAGAAGACTACGGATTCCAGTTTTTATGCAGTTCAGGTTGTATTTTTCTTCGATGAATATTACCATGAATATGTGTAACTAAATCTTTTCTCAGATTCTAGGGTTTCGAACTATCTATGTATACATGTTTTGATTAATCGAATTATTTTCCCTTTCCCTTCGTAGTTTGTGAAATCTGGTTTTATTCTTAATCTTCAAGTATGTTGGCCACAGCTTAGGATTACTAGTTGAATTCTAGAGACGTAACTGTAATATTTTTCAATCGAAAGAGATTTTCACAATATAATTTGATTTCTTGTCGTAACTGAAGGAGATTAATTGTAGGAATAAATCTGTAGATCTTTTTGGAGTTAGTTAATTCATCTTGAGACCGAACGGAGATAGGTAATTGACTAATCTACTTTATGAATTGTCAGACAAAGAAGTTCATAATAATTTTCTGATGTTTCACTACGAAGAGGAATTAAAATTGGGAATTAATCGAGTTATTCATATATGTTATACTTGATAGGTAGATATCCCTAGGATCTGTGTTTCTCATATTTGATTTCAAAAGCTATTTAATTTTCCTGTTCAGTTTTCGATTCCAAAGTATTGCAATTTCAAAACAACAAAACCTTTTTCAACTGATTTTCCTAATCAATACTTTCAAGAACGCCTGGTCTAGTACTTCAAGGTTATTCGTTACTTCTTTCCCTGAGGGATCGATAATTTTATCTTTGCCGCTGTATTATTAGCTATGCTAAGTCGTAGTTAAATAATATTGCGATCAAAATTTTGGCGCCGTTGCCGGGGAAAGAATAGAATTAATCTTACTATTAGATCTGTGATTGAAATATTGTTTTAGGCTGTAAATTTCGTTCTTTCTGAATTTTCTCGCATTTTTGCTTTCCTCGTCGATCGACACTATCTAGCCTCGATCGACGAAGCTGTTTTACTTCCGTCGATCGACGGATAAGTCTCGTCGATCGACGACTTCGAATTTCTGTTTCAGAATTTCAGTTCGTTTGTTTTATTTTCCCAGTTGTATCTCACTACCTCCTTTGTTGTACAGGTGGTGCATGAGTACAAGAGCTAGAGGAAAGGACCCACTCTACTATCATCCAGACATTGAAGCTACTTGCAGAAAAATCCGAAGAAACAAGCGTGCTCAGGAAAGTTCAAGCAGTCACACAATGGAAGACAACGTACCACCGCCTCCACCAGTGCTAACTGCAGAGGAGCAAGCCTTGCTTCTCCAAGAAATTCAAGCCATGAGGACGCAGATCCAGCAATATGAACTCGAGAGAAACAATCCGAATGGAAGGGACCTACATGATAATCCACTGTTTGAGGACAATCCCGACAATGGAGAGGAGGACAACCAGGATCCTCCGGGAGAGTCTGACGACGATGAGGAGGAAGAAGCCATGCAGAATAGGTACAAACCTCGGTTCAAGGAGACAGATTTCAAGATTGACATCAATGCCAACAACTTTGAACTGAAGACCGGATTGGTACAGATGGTGCAACAAAACCAATTCGGAGGAAGAGCTACCGAGGATCCCTATGCACATTTGGACAAGTTCATCATGCTCTGCAATACGGTGAAAATTAGAGGAGTCAGCAAGAGTGCCATCCGAATGCGTCTGTTCGCATTCTCTCTGAGGGATAAGGCACAGTCATGGTTCACTGCGCTGGACAAAGGAAGCATAAGTACGTGGAATGAACTGAGAAACGAGTTTCTAGGGAACTTTTTCCCTCCGAACGTGATTCGGCAAAGACGGAAAGAGATCATCTGGTTCGCTCAAAGACCTGATGAAAGTTTCAGCGAGGCATGGGACAGATTCAAGGACCTGCTGAGAGCCTGTCCCGGACATGGTTTTCCGCCTGGAGAACAAGCTGAATCATTTTATGAAGGGCTCAATGACAAAACAGCCAGACTGGTGGACACCACACTTGGAGACACAATCATGATGAAAAGTGGAAAGAAGGCCATGGAGTTCTTCCAAAAGATGGCTAATAACACTCAAAGGTGGTCCACAAGCCGAACTCGGCCAGTGAAAGCTGTGGAGAAAGTGATGGAAAAAGCTGTGGAGAAAGTTGCCGAGCAACCGGATTTGGCAGCCGAGCTGAAAAAGCTCAGAGAAGAGTTTGCTAACTTGAAGCAAGAGAAAACGGTTGCTGCAGTGCAAGGGCCGATCGAGGAAAACAACGTTGATGTGAACTACATTCAAAAGGGTGGTTATCAAAACAATTACCGAGGAGGATTTCAACAACACAATCAGCAACATAGCCAGCCCTATGCCTTCAACCATGCAAGGAATCATCCCGGATTCTCTTATGCAAATCCACAAGCTGCAGAGCAACCACCACCAGGGTTTGCCGTACAAAACGGAGAAATAGTAGAGAAGAAGAAGCCGAATCTCGAGGAGATTTTGGCTAAATTCATGGAAGGTTCCATAGATACTGTGACAAAGCTGAAGCAAGAAATCTCTGGGGTGAACACGAAGGTCGATCAGGTGCAAAAACACGTGCAAATTATTGAAAATCAAGTCAGCCAGATTGCCGATGCCCTAGGAACCAAACACAAGCCGGGGCAACTTCCGAGCAACACTCAGGTCAATCCCAAGAATCAGAATCAGAGGAATCAAGTGAACGCTATCACTCTGAGAGGGGGAAAGACCTATGAAGGGCCTGAACAAGCAGAAAGAGGCATCCGAGATGAAGAAGACGCTGAAGGGGAGGCAGGACCCGCCAAAGACGAAGCCCCGTCGACCGACGAAGCATCCTCGTCGATCGACGAGGCCTCAAAAGGGCCGTCGATCGAGCCAAATCAGACTCGCTCGACGGGTGCTCCTCAACCACCAATAAAGAAACCGCCTCTGCCGTTTCCGCAGCGGTTTGCCAAGACCAAGATGAATGAAAGATATGCACGATTTCTGGAGACAATGAAGAAGGTGCATATTAACATTCCATTGGTAGAAGCTCTTCAAGAGATGCCCGGATACATCAAGTTCCTGAAAGACATGGTCGCCCAGAAAAGGCCGTTCTTGGAGCATGAAACAGTCAACCTGTTCGAAGAATGTAGCGCTATTGATCACTGTAATTTCTACAGATTAATTATAGAAATAGTGGCAAATAAATTTATAAAACCCGAAAGTTATCGATCCAGGGGAATGAAACAATGAAAAACCTTGAGTACTGAATTAGAGTTTCTCGGATAATTGTTTGAGGCAATCACAGTTTTGAAAAAGTTTTTGTAATATAAATTCAGAAATAATATTAAACAAGAATTCAGAGAACTATTATAATCACGCAAATTTTAGGATTTTGTCCAAATAAATACAAGAATTCAGATTCTAGGGATTTGAGTACTATCTTGAATAACATGTAGAATAAATTCTTCAAATGCCAATTTAATTCCTTGAAAGATGGAAATCAGAGAAATACTGTAAACTTCCTTTTTAGGCAAATTACAAAGTTGATTATTGAGAATCCTTTATCCTCTCGGTCTCAAGAAATAATCAATAACTCCAGAAAACAACAGATATTTTCCTATAATTTAATTCTTTCTTTTTCAGACAAGAATACCAAATTATATTGCGGAATCATTTTCTTGTAAATCAATTTTCACCTTATGAGTCTCAAATTAATTAACTGATAACCTAATCAAGTGGCCAACGAAACTAGGCATAATATAACACAAGATTCCAACAAATCAATCAAGGAAAGGCATTTGAACGAATTAATTCATAACATGTATTCAAGATAGATTTATATCCCTAGAATCTGATAAAGAGATTAGTTCAACATAATCATAATCAAAGAAATCATGAAAAGATTAAACCTGGAATAATAATCTGGCATTATAATCTGATGTTCAATTGCAGAAAACAGCTGCATGAAATTTCTTCGGCTATTACAGAAAATAAAACTCACTCTCTTCTTTTTCCTTTCAAAATAAAACTTTCTGCTTCAAAACTAAAAACTCTCTACTCCTCATTCTCTTTTTTTTTTTTTAATCCTGCTAATGATGCCCTTTTACAACTCCCGAATGCCCCATTTTATAGTGCCCAGACTCCATTTTGTCAAGTTTGCAGGTAAGGTAGGTGAGAAAAATCGTGCCCAAACATCATTTGGTCAGATTTGCACGCAAGGAAAATCAGAAATGTCAGAATTCTCGCCCAGATGATACGCGTCTCGGCCGAGATACACTCCATCTCGGCCGAGATGTGTATTCTTCTTCCTTCCGGTTCACACCTGTGTCGGCATGCAAATCGACCGTCCACCTCGGCCGAGATGGACTTCGTCCCGGCCGAGATGGATCTCTCGCCTCGACATTCAGCTGCCCGTTATGTGCGCATCTCGGGTGATTATCTCGGCCGAGGTAGACTTCGTCTCGGCCGAGACAGAGAGGAATGTCTTCCTCTCCAACTTCCTTCAATTCCAGCCTGTTTCCTGCAAAATTCCACCATCATAATACCACCTAACACTAAAACACAATCATGCATAAATATAAATCATAATTGCATGTCTTGAACACAAACTTGGACAAAAAAACCCCATGATAAGTTAGCGAAATAGCGAACTTATCAGCTATCATCCAGAAAAAGATGCCAATCAAGAGGGAAGACCCGAGCTCTTTCACAATCTCATGTATCATCGGAGGAGAGACCTTCGGAAAGGTTCTTTGTGACTCGGGGGCATCAATCAATCTGATGCCGCTCTCAATCTTCAAGCGGCTAAAGATCGGCAGCATCAAGCCCACGACGATCTCACTGCAGATGGCTGATCGATCAGTCACCTATCCGAAGGGCATTGTTGAAGACGTGCTGGTGAAGGTGAAGGATTTCATAATCCCAGCGGATTTTGTGGTACTTGACATGGAGGAAGATCGGAATATTCCCCTGATCCTTGGAAGACCGTTTCTGAAAACTGGTGGGGCATTGATCGACATTCGAGACGGCAAGCTGACGTTCCGAGTGAACAACGAGTCCATCATGTTCTCGATCTATAAGGCAATGCAGAAGCACGATGACGGAAGTTACGCAGAAGAATGCCACATGATCAATTGTTTCAGCACGGTGATGTCTTCCCCCTTCACTTGTCTGAAAAGTGAAGCAGATTTTCTGGAAAATTGTTTGCAACATTCCCTCTCCTCTTCTGAAAGTCTGGATGAAGCCACTGAAGAGATCCTGAATCTAGTCATGGAACTAGACGTGTTCGAGGAAATTACCCGAGAGAAAGAACTGAAAAGGGAGTCGCTACTGAGCCGCTTTAGGAAGTCTTCGTCGACCGAGTCTGCTGTCTCGTCGATCGACGAGACAATCACCTCTTTGTCGATCGACGAAGACCCCTCGTCGATCGACGGAACCCCTGGACAGCCGATTTCTAGCTCCAATCCACCCATTCTGGAGCTGAAGACACTCCCAGCACATCTCAGGTATGCGTTCCTAGGCTCTGACAGCACTTACCCTGTTATCGTTTCTGCTTATCTTTCACAGGGGGAACTTGACAAGCTGCTGCGAGTTTTGCGAACATACAAGTCTGCCATTGGATGGACTTTGGGAGACATCAAAGGAATCAGCCCTTCGCTGTGCATGCACAAAATCATCCTTGAAGAGGATGCGAAACCAAAGAGACAAGCACAACGACGTCTGAATCCTATCATGCAAGAGGCTGTCAAGAAGGAGGTTCTAAAACTCCTTGACCATGGCATGATCTACCC
>JAPKLW010001941.1:104330-133702 GCA_026898455.1 Plectranthus barbatus | reverse complement strand
GAATGCCTTGAATCTTGGAGAGAATTCTTCAAGTCTTGAGCTCTTCACTTTGCCTTCTTCACTTCACTTCACTTGTTTTTTTCTTCAATTTATGCCTTGTATTTATAGGCAAAATTGAGACATGTGGCAACATTTGATTGGTTGAATAAGTGGTGATCCCATGCTTCTCATTTTGGGTGAGCTTGCCACGTGTCGGTCTTTCATTGGGCAATGACTTTTATATATTAAGTATCCATTTTTATTTATTTTAATTTAGGAATTCTTTTTAAATAAATCCCTAAAAATTAAATAATGGATATTTAATATTTTAAATCCACGTGGCACGTTTTAATTGGCCGTGAATTTTTGTGTGTCTACAGAATGGTTGCCTATCAACTTTGGATTTCGAGTCATGATAAGTCGTATCATGAAGATGCTTGATATCTTCCTCGATCTTTGCACAAGATTGTCCATAAATGATCTGCATCAGCGGCCTTGGTGATTTACCCATCTAATATCCTTCGAGTGAGCATAGACTATACATCTCTTCAAGGGAAATATGACTTCTCCCTCTCCTCCTCCTTCTCCATCTCCTAACACGATACCGAACGTTGTGGAAGAGATTGGGAAGATCTCCATTCGGAGAAACAAAATCCTTGATAGAATAGGAATTAAAGCATATCATTGGAGAGATCCGTGTATAGATCAATGGATAATGGGTCTTCTGAGAGACAGTGAGTTGGCCAGATTTGTGACCATTGAGCCCCACTGCTTCCACAAGGAGTTTCTCAGGATGATTGCATATTACTCCACAGTTACTGAAGATGAGATTTTCTGTAATCTCAACGGGAGGGAGTTTCGCTGGTCTGTAGACTATTTTGCAGCAAAATTTGGGCTATTTCATCATGGCAGAAGAACACCTATCATGTCTTATCAAAACGAAGTGACAGCACCAGAGTGGTCCATATGGCCTGAATGGAGAGAAGGAAACATCTGTTTCCCTCCGACTGCTCCAAGTGAATACCTCAGGCCTAACTGCCAGTTGTCCTTCGATATAGTTAACCAGATGGTTGTCTGCAATCCTCCCCAAGAAACTAACTTCACACCTCCTGTCTGGAAAGCCATGATGGCGTTTGAAAAGCAAGGAGAGGTTGACTGGGCAGGGTTCATCTTTGATCGCCTGAAGATTGTCCTTCAAAATTTGTCAAGTGCCACTGTTCCTTATGGCATGCAGTTGAGCTGGCTGCTGGAAATGAGTATTCCTTATCTCAAGGATGGTCTTTCAGGTCTGGTTGGGAGAGATTACTACCATTCTCGTCCGATCAATTGGGCACTTATCCCTTGATAGACGGTAGTTGATGTAACAGTTTCTTTTGCATCTGTTGTCAGATTGTAAGGATGACTTATCTCCTCGTATCCATCTTTAATGAATAAGCTTTTATTTCCTCTGTGTCTTCAAAAAATAACAAGCATCAACAAATTGTAATTGCTTGATCACTATCTCTTAATAATGTACAGTTTGACCGTGTGTAACAATCAACTAATTGTCATCTCTGTCTCTTGAGATTCCATCAAACACTAGAAGAACTAGTTTGATGCATAGCTCTTTGAAACAAGCCTCAGGTAGCGGTTTTGTAAAGATGTCCGCTAGCTGGACTTTAGTTCTGATATATTCCACCGAGACATCTTCCTTTTCAACATGATCTCGGATGAAATGATAACGAATATCAAAGTGCTTCGTCCTAGAATATAGAACTGGATTCTTTGAGATTGAAACTGTGTTGTTCCTATCGCATTAGATAGGAACACATCCTGTATCTATTCCATAATCCCTATGTTGCTGCTTTATCCAAAGAACTTGAGCACAACAGCTGGCTGCTGCTACATACTCTGCCTTTGTGGTCGATGTAGCCACAGAATGTTGCTTCTTGCTGAACCAACTGATCAGTTTATGTCCTAAAAACTGACATGTTCCACTTGTGCTCTTACTGTCAATTTTACAGCCTCCAAAATGAATTAGAGAATCCATTCAACATGATTCCATCAATTTTGGGATATTCAGATACCTTGAGACTCTGTACTCTTGAGGTATCTTACAACTCTTTTTGCTGCTTCCATATGTGACTTCTTAGGATTCGCCTGAAATCTTGCATACATACACCCACGACTTAAGATATATCAGGTCGACTGGCAGTTAGATACAGTAGAGACCCAATTATTCCTCTATAAGTTGTCGGTGATATGTTCTCCTTTTTCATCGAGAGTGATCTGAGAACTGGTGCTCATAAGATTCCTTAGTGATTTTGTCTTCTCAAGACAAAATTTGTTGATCAGGTCATGAGTATACTACTTCTGACTTATAAAAATCCCTTCGTCAAACTGATCAACTTGCAGACCAAGAAAGTATGTCATCTTGCCTATCATACTCATCCGAAATTTATTCTGCATCACCTGAGCAAACTTCTCGCACAACTTGGTGTTTTTGCTTCCGAAGATGATGTCGTCTACATAGATCTGAAGAAGTAGGATGTCCTCTCCATCCTTTATCTTGAATATTGTTCAATCTAAAGCACCCTTTTCAAAACCACTTTTGAGCAGAAACTGTGAGAGAGTTTCATACCATGCTCTAGGTGCTTGCTTTAATCCATGTAGAGCTTTCCTTAGCTTGTAGACTTGATTTCATTGCTCGAAACCTGGGGGTTGTTCTACGTAGACTTATTCCTTTAATTCGCCATTGAAAAAGGCACTCTTCACATCCATTTGAAGAACTGTGAAGTTGTGGTAGGCTGCACACGCCAGGAATAGCCGAATAGCTTCGAGTCTGGCGACTAGAGCAAAAGTCTCATCAAAGTCTCTCCCTTCGCATTGTGTGTATCCCTTTGCAACCAATCTTGCTTCATTTCAAACAATGGTACCGGTCTCTTCTCTTTATTCTTGAAGACCCAATTGGTACCAATCACAGACTGATGTGTAGGTCGATCAACCAGATACCACACATTATTGCGAGTGAACTCATTTAGCTCTTCCTGCATCGCATTTATCCAGTCTATTGATTAAAGAGCTTCTGTGATCTTCACTGGTTCGATCTGAGATAAGAATCAAGACATCAGTGTTGTGCCATGTCTGGTTCGAACAGTATTTCTAATATCATCGATGATGGCTTTGGGATGATCTCTTAGCCAACTTGGCTTCTTCAAAAGGTACGGCTTCAGCACGGGCAGCTGGATCTTCAGAAACTGTAGGTTGTTCCCCTTGGGATAGTTCACTTCTAGATTGAAACTGTTTCTTCTTCTTCTTCAGAAACTCCTTCAACTTCTTGTTCTGGAACGACTTTGTCTCCTTGTCCTAGAACTGTATTATGAACAGCAGTTGACTTGCCAGTTGATTCTATTTCCTTAGCATCCTCAAAGTCGACATCCTTAGTATTAGTTTGCTCTGCTTCCAAGATCGCTTATGTGCTTTAGGGGGCTTCTTTTCACTTGAATCTTCAATGTTTGTGGTCTTTAAGGCCTTAGCAGTGGCATTTGCATCATCGGCCCTCTCGACTACTTGGAGTTCAGCCGAGGCAACTGGAGCCTCAGGGATATCATTCATAGATCTAATAAGAGGAACTATATGATTATGATTAAGTTCACTCTTAGATTCCTCATTGACATCCTTGATCTCATGATTCCCTAGACTTAGTTCTTGAAGTGTCATGCGCACTAAAGTAGCTTCATCAAACACAACATGACATGTTATTTCCACAAGCTGGGTTGCCTTGTTGAATTCCCTATATCCCTTATATGAAGGATGTCCATACCCAAGGAACACAGCTTCATCAGCCTTTGGGCTGAAGGTATTCAACTTAAACTTCTCATTATTGTGAATATAACAAGGAGAACAGAAAGCACGAAGATGAGCTATAGAAGGCTAACGACCATTGTAGATCTCGTAGGGTGTCTTGTGCAGCCGCGTGTTGAATGCACTTCTATTCTGTGTGTAGCAGGCTGTCATTAAGGCTTCTCCCCAAAATCCTTTTCCAAGGTCGGTATCTACCATCATAGTTCTCACTTCTTCTTTGAGTGTTCTGTTTCTTCGCTCAGCAAGACCATTTTGTTGAGGAGTTCTAGGAGCAGACTTCTCATGTCCAATTCCAATTTCAGCACAGAAGTCCATAAGAGGTCCATTGCAGAATTCTGTCCTGTTGTCTGATCTTATCCTCTTGACTTTCACTCCTTTGTCATTCTGAAGGCGTGTAATCAGTTCTTGTAACTGAATTTTGACTTCGTCCTTGGATTTGAGAAGCACCACCCATGTGTATCTTGATTAATCATCCACGACCACTAAGGTGTGTCTTCATTTTCCAATTGTGGGTGGGGTGACTGGACCAAACAAATCCATGTGGAGCAGTTCTAAGATCCTCTTTGTGCTCGCTATGACGAGTCTCTTCCTGAAGGTATTGAGCTGGCACGATTTACACACTCCTTCATTTTGGAACTTCTTCTGTGGTAGTCCTTCAACTAGATTATGTTTCGCCAGATGTCGGATCGAGTTGAAGTTCGGATGGCTAAGTCTCTTGTGCCACAACCAATTTATGCCTTCTGAGGAACTGAGTGCTATGAGGCATGTCCCTCTTTCTCCACTAGACCAATCTACAATATAGAGACCTCTTTTTCTGATTCCTTTCATTATGGTCTTGTATGTTACTTTGTCTGTTATGTGACATTCTGATTCTTCAAATCTGATAATATAGCCACTCTCACTCGGTTGGCTTATACTAAGAAGATTGCGCTTCAGATTGGTGACTAGACATACGTTCTAAATGATAATTCCATTGTGCTACATGCATCATTTTCCAATCACTTGTCTCGTGGCTTTGTTTCCAAAACTAACTGATGCTCCTTCGTACTTGATTAGATCTTTTTCTTCTGTCATGTGAGCCGAGCATCCGTTGTCTAAGATCCATGTTCTTGTCTTCTTTCCGGAACTTAGCCTCTGCAACACAAGAAAATTATTTAGGTCCCTGTATCTTTTCGGGTCCTCCAAGGTCAGTCATGTGGATCCAACCTTTAGGTATCCACACTTGTTTCACCCTTATAGTACATGAAACTAAATCACTTTTTTGTGATTTATCTACCTTTCTTTTAGGGAGGTGTGTGTTGTGTGAGTGCAGGTTATGTGAGATTGTGGTGTGTGAACTCTTCCTGAGACAACTCTTCTGGAGAGAGTCACGAGAAACTATTCTCGGGTGTGTAGCCATCACAGTCTTTTAAGAGTCGAGTTGTCTCGACTCGGTCCTCGAATAGGTGTTCCCCCTATTCGGTTAACTGTTATGATAGAACTGTGGTCTACTATAACTTCTCGGATTTCTATCTGGTTGTTGAACAGACTTCCTTGCAACATTCACATGTTGCATAGTCATTCTTGATGGTAAAACTGGATTTCTTGCATATGGAACACTATGCTTGTCCAATTTTGAGAAAGAGTCGTTTCTCCTCTCGACAGCTGGTTTAGACAGTTTTCAAAATGTGTCATCATACTGTCGAGGTGCTTGTTTAGTGTCAGTTTTTTACCATCATTTGGTCTTGACACTTTGCTTTACTAGTTCTTTGAGAATGTCATTTCCTTTCCCAACCATATGACTTGGACTAAGATTGGCTTTGACAGAGCGCAAGGGAGTTTTCTTAGTCCTTGATGTGAATGCATGCTTGTTCATAGATGTTTAACATTGAGGTTCTGAAAAACTGATTCCTTGTTTATCAAAATATTTTTCTTGAACATTGAAAATTACATCTAATTTCTTAGAGCTCCTTTTGAAAGAACATTCGCATTTGAAAGGTTCAGTTTTCTTCAAGGACTCACATTCTTTTGAAATATTATCAAAATCACTAAGAAGTTTTGAATGTTCCTCCTTGAGTTTTTATAGTTCCTCACCGATTGACCTCGTTCTTTCGATTTCATTGGTCAAAACTGAAATTTCTGATTCCAGTGAGTCATTTTCACTAATCACTTTAACTTTAATTTCATGAAATATTTCAAATTCTTTGATAATATTTTTAAAACTGATGTTATCTGAGCTTGATTGACATGGTTCAGAACTATCATCAAAGCAAATAGGTGTACTATATGAGGGCAGATTAGTTGTTACCAGAATTCTGCAGTTTGAAGCGCTTTCTTCTTCATCATCGGTAATGTCTCCATCAATTATTGTCATGAAGGCAAGTAATGCTTCCTCATCTCTTTCATCCTCAGACGTGTAGTATCCATCATTATGGTCCGGTACGTCTAGCACTTCGGTTCTTGTAAGCATTGCTTGGGTAACAGCTCTGGATGCTTTCTTCTCGAACACCTTCTTCAATCTGTCTCTCTCCTCCTGAGAGACTAGAGGGCATTCATACTTCAGATGATCTGGATAGTTGCATTCGTAGCACGTGCGTGGCTTTCTCTTCGTGAACCTTTGCTCACTGGATTGAGCTTCATTTTCCTTTCTTTTAGAGAAGCATGGTCAGGTTCCTCAATTGTTCCTCCAGTTTGGCACTGACAGTTCAGTTTCCTTCTTCTGAACTGTGTTAGAGGTGTCCTTCGCTGGTGAGGATTGATAGGCAGTTTTCTCGAAGTAGACTGGCATTTTTGAACGCCTTTGGAAATCTCTCTTCAAGAAGAATGTTGCATCATCATCAGCTGTTGAATTTGGGGTTCAAACAGCTTCATTTCCGTTCACTATCTGGATGTCCCATTCGTGGGCTTGAAGTTCGGCGAACAGTTCTTTGGTGATCATTTTGGAGAGATCAATGGTCTTCAAACAGGTTCTTTTTACAAACCAATCTTCCTTCGGCAGTCTCGAAAGAATTTTGACATTCATATCTGCCACTTTCTCTTCTCTTCCGAGGTTCTTCATTTCACTGACGATGGCAGTAAATCTTGCTTCCATCGATTTGATCGTCTCGCCAGGTAGCATCTGGAAGGATTCATATTTTTCCACAACAACCTGCTTCCTGTTGCGCTTCATCGCTTTTGTTTCTTTAGTGAGTTCATTGATCCAATCCCATAGTTCCTTGGCCGATACAACTGCGTCCTGGAGGGAATCTGGGAGTGATTGTATGCTTATCTTCTGTGCGATGAGATTAACCTGATGACGTTTATTATCCTCAAATGTCCAGTCCTCCATTGGCTTGCCTATGTACTCGACACTGCCTGGATCTTCTCCTGCCGCAAGGAGAACTTTAGGCATCTGAATCTTCAGAGGTCCATTCTTCACAACCTCATCATCTCTGGATGTTGAGCTCTTAGTTGAATGAGACACTTCTTCTTCCATACTTCAAACTTCTCTGGGTTGTACTTGGGAAGGCTAGGATAAGTCATCATTTTCTTAAAGTAATCTGCTCGCTAAACACACTAGATAAACAGTTAGAGTGTAAGGAAGTACGGATCCGGTCTTAAGCAACTCAAAACAGGATAGTCTAGAAAGACCGACCTGCGCTGATACCACTTGTTGGTCCCAGATCAGAGTACGTGTAATGTACAATGGAAGTATTAATACAATTAAATACACTCTAATTATGGGCAGTTTAGTTTCTAATTAACACGATTTATGTTAGCTAGCAGATTAGATTAAAAGTTTTACAGGTACGAGCGGTTAACAGTTTATAGACTTCAACACTTACAGAATAAGTGTTGAAGGTTTCAAAATATATTTGAAAACTGTAAAGTGCGTAAAGTAAGCAAAGCTGTAAACGACATAGGATATTTATAGTGGTTCGGGGCCTTAAGTCCTTTGTCCACTCATCGTATATCAGATTCGGTAATTCACTAAGTTATGAATATACAATCCTCACGATCTATAGCTAGTTGCTGTAGAAACCTCCGTCCACAGCACAATGGATCACTCGCCTAGGCAATTGTACTTCACTTCTTCTTTAGTCCGTCGAAGGCTCTGCGTCTTCTCTGTGGGCCAGCTCGAAGTTGGACTGAGGACAAACCTTCCTTTTCCTTCTCCGGTAGGTTGGATGGTTGAGTTCTTCCCAGAACGTACAAAGATTGGCAGTGGCCCGTAATAACCTTCTGTTCCTTTGCAAGAGTAGGCTTCTGTGTTCTTACTAGAAAAGTAAGAACACCAAGAGAGTAGATTATGTCAGCTGACTTAATCCTCATGTACCAGATGTCACACGGTGAATATCGAAGGACTCTTTTAGCAGTAAATGCCTCGTATTCAATAATTGAACCACGAAGTTAATGCCTTCTTGCTTGAGAGCGTTAAATATTTTTTGCGCTAATTTCTGCAGATAGGCAAGAATAAATGTGTCGAGATTCAAATATGCAGAGGATTCAAATGGGCAAAGGTTTAACTGTCGTTGTTGTTCCTGCTATTTCTAGGTGGGAAACAAGAAAATAGCCGGTAGAGACATTAAGAAGGATGTCCAATCATAATCCATCCTTCTCTGAAAAAGTTGCTTGCCTTTATGCTTTTTCTGCTACAACGTCCTTCTTTTCTGAGCAGTTTGTACTTGTTGTGTCAGACGCCGAACAACATTGTACGCTAGTCTGATCACAATAATTTCTACAGATAAATTGCAGACACAGTGGCAGATAAATTTATAAAAGTACCCTAAGGTTGTCGAACCCAGAAGAATTTTGTAACGAAATAATTTCATGTGCTGGTCATAATTCTAGAATCTACTGTTTGAGTAAACAGAAATTCAGGGGTTTTGAGTTTTGGGATTTAAAGAAACAAAACATAAATTAAAGATTTTGATAGCAGATTTAAAAAGACACAGATCCTAGGGCAAACTATCAATCAAAATACATAATCAATTAACTTCTTTTGGTGGGAAATCTTAATGTACTATAACTTCTTGGTCGGACAATTATAGCCTAGATTACTAGTATTTGAATGTATATGCTTTGTCGGCCTCAATAACACAATACTAATCAATCTTTCATTAATCATCAGATTAAACCATACAATTATTATCTTTTTCTAGGACAGATTGTTAATTGTATTGGAAATCATTTTCCTGTTATCAATTTTCACTTTTCAGTCCTTTAATCAATAATTGTAAACCTAGAATTAATTCTATCTTTCGATCTGATTAATTCTAAATCCTAATAATTCAAACAGGAATTCAATACCAAGCAATTCAATGTTAATCAATTAAACATGCATCGCAGATTGAGATTCGTTGCCCCAGAACCCGCTAGGGTTTCTAGCCACTCATCGCAGATAGAAAACCAAAATAAAAAATATTATTAAAAAGTATGAAATTAAAGACTTACAAGAAAATAAAGGATCGTGCTGGAAAATAAAGGATGTTGAATGCTTCCAAAGTTGTAAAATATGATTCAGGATGATATATGGTGATAAAAGGTGATGATATATGAATAAAACTCGAATTTGAGGCTTATTTATAGGTGTATATGTGTATCCTATCAAGTCTAGGGCTAAAGATATGATTTGATTTGGATTTAAGCAAATTTTGCCAAATTTTCGCCGACCTCGATTGAGGTGGCTCAGCGTTGGTCGACGGGCATGTTCTTCACCTCGGTCAAAGTCGATCTGCGCGGTCTCACGGTTTTGGCCATAACTTTCACTCCCAAATTCTGATTGACCCGATTCCAGATGTGTCGGAAAGCTAACTCGAAGCTCTATCCTTTTGCATGCGCCAATTGCCCAAATTCCTTGTGTGGAGAAACTCTTCACTACTATTCTTGCACGTCACTGCTTTCGGGACGGTTTTCTAGTGAATTTAGCCTTAATCTTGCAAAAATGCACCATGACAAGCATAACACCACATATAATAGACTCATGCATGAATTATATATATAAAATTAATAAAACTACATAAAATAGTAGAAAATAATATAGATAAGTGAGTGAAATAATGAACTTATCAAACCCCCTTAACTTGAACGTTTGATTGTCCTCAATAAATAGGCAAGAAAGTCATGTAATTAGAGTGCAATGCCTCACAAGATCCATCACAGTCAAGGGTCAAAAATCCACTATCCACTCGCAGTTTGAAAGAGGCAAAAAATCCATTAAGAGTGGAAAAACTCACAGGAAGTATATCGCTCAACTCTAAAAAATTACACAACTTCTTTTTTCTTTCTAGCTCATATGAATCCCTTATGCTCTTTTTATAATGATCTTTTTTCTTTTATAGAGAGCTTATGAAATTTCTAATTATTTTGTTTGAGCTTCTTTTTCACACATCTTTCCACTGCTAATTTATATTTTCTTATCTCCAACTAACAATCAATCCACCCCATATACCACAGCTCAAGACATGAGAGAAACCAATACTTTTTCTTAATCTCATAGACAATGAAAGTAAAATTTTTTGTACAGGCTCAAAAGTGGTTAACTAGGGAAAATTTAATGTGAAGGGACAGTGTTTAGGGAATTGGGCTATCAAAGATAGCCTAAGATCATTTCCTAAATTTATGCACACTAATTCAGTCTCAACAAAGTAAGTAAACAAGTTCTAGAGAAATTGAAACACACATGAGAATCTCACATCAAACGAATTCATGCTCACAAGGATTATAAATTTTCTTCCACAATCAATTTCGATTCAACTCAATCATCATGCAAGTATCAGTTCCAAATAAACCCTATCATGCGGTATTCTACATTCATAGGCATCTAATAACAATCCCAATCAATTCAACTCAACTATCAACCAATTCTAGTCTTAGTTCTCGTTCGGGTTATCTCAAAATTCAAAAGATTTCCCCACAAAAATAGAATAAAAAATTAAAATTTATGCATGCAAAAATTGAAACACTAAAAGAAAATAAAAAGATAAAATATTCCTCCTTTGTCAACATCCCCCCAAACTTATTTCCAACTCTAGAGTGGAAAAAAGTTTGAGAATCAGACAAAGGGAAGGAATATACCTGGCAGTTGATATCGGACATCAACTTTTTATCCCTAGAGGCTTCAGAACTCGTGCGGCGTGACTTTTGGGTGGCTGCCACTTCACATCGACCGTCGCATGCTTGCTTCGGTCGAGGGAAGCCTTCTTGTCGACTCCTTCCACATGTCAAAGTATAACACGTCGCTGGTCTCGACTTCGATTGATGCTAGGCTGCGTCAATCGAAGTCGAGCAATCCTCGCTCAACTTTTTTTTATGCTGCAAAACAAAGTTAGTGCAGACAAATTTGAAATAAACAAAATAAAATTGAAAAATGAAAATTGAAAATGGAAAATCTGGGAAAACAGTTGGGTTACCTCCCAACAAGTGCTTGTTTAACGTCGTAGCTCAACGATACCTCAGATTAGAACCAGGGTGGTCGGGTCCAGACTCGCCGACCTTTGACGTCCACCATGTACACCTTTCGATTTTTTATGATGGTGGTGAGCTCGAACTGAGGAGACTTAGTTTATAATTTCACCCTCTCGTTTCCGCGCTCCCACTTTATAGCAGCGACTTTTTCTTCCTCGGACTCATCTTCTTCTTCAGCGGTGGTGATCCGGTTGCACTCCGTCTTTCTCTTGCTTTTGTCGATCACAAAGGTAATCTTCTCGTCGTTGGCCCGAAGTGTGATCTCGCCCCCTCGGCAGTCAATAAGAGCAGCGCTAGTATTGAGAAAGTCACGCCCAAAGGTCATGGGCATGTTCTCGTCCTCCTTCATGTCGTGCACCAAGAAGTCTGCTGGGAAGATCAGATGGCCCACTCGAATGAGCACATCTTCCAGAATTCCCTTTGGTCAGGATACGGTACTATCCACCATCTGCAGCGTGATAGTAGTGGGCCTCATCTCTCCAATGTTGAGGCGCTTGAAAATAGAGTATGGCATCAGATTGATACTGGCCCCAGTATCGCACAATACTCGCGCGAACGTACATCCTCCAATCTCCACCTGGATAGAGAAGCATCCAAAGTCGCTTCTCTTGATGGGCACCTGCTTTTGAAGTACCAGGTTGCACTGTTTATGGACCTTCACAGTCTCTTTCTCCATGAATTGCTTCTTTCCACTCATCAGATTCCTGAGGTATTTCATGTACCACGAGATCTCCTTCAATGCCTCGATCAGTGGAATATTGATGTTGACCTTCCTCAAGTTCTCCACAAATCTGGAGAACTTCGAGTCCTCCTTTTGCTTCGCGAACCTCTGAGGGAATGGCATGGGCGGGATAGGATCTTTAGAATTTGTCAGATTCTTGCCCGAGGTGGGCCTCGACTTCGACCGATGCATAGGAGCCTTGATCAACGTCAAATTCCACGCACATTGATCGATGCTAGCTACGTCGATCGATCCCGAGCCTTCTTCATCGCTCGTGTTTTCTTCATTCCCCTCAACTTTGATCGACCTGGGACGTGTGTCGATCAAAGTCGAGCCTCTAGTGGCACGATTTTGCGCCTCTTCAACTTCAAACTCGTCCCGAACCATTTCGAAACCTTTATAACTCATCCCGAATCTCAGTGTGACAGCTTTGCATTCTTTTTGAATCCTTAGGTTCACCTCCGTTGTGCTCGGAAGCTGTTCGGGCTTGTGTTGGTTGCTGAGAATGGTGGCAATCTAGCTCAATTGCGTTTCCATCATCTGAAGGTGTTTTGTCATCAACTGCATGTGATTTGCCATTCCTTTCACTTCGGTTTCCACTTTGCCAAACCGATTGTCAGAGCATTTTATGAATTTATCAAGAGTCTCCTCCAACACAGATCTCTTCTTCTCCACGATCTCTCCTCCAGAATCTATATCAAAACTAGGGGGAAGGTGTTCGGCTACAGAAGGGTTAGCATAAGAAAAACCAGGGTGAGTTCTCCCATGGTTGTAGTGATAGTATTGATTGCCTCCTTGGTAGTTATTTTGATAACCACCTACAATGTAATTCACTTATGCTCCGGCAGCTCCAGATGAACTGCTCGCTCCATGGTTGTTGTAGTCAGCCTCCACAGGGACTATAGCCATGCTTTGCTCAGTTACAGCGATAGATGTAGCTTTGACTGCCTCTAACATCCCAATGTCTTCCCGGAGCTTCCTCAGTTCAGAAACAACATCAAATTCTGGCTTGGCTTCAACTGCCTTGACCGGAAGCTGTCTCTCAGTTGGCCACTGATGGCTATTTAGGGCCATGTCTGCCAATAACGTCATGCTCTCTGCTCCACTTTTCTTCATCAAAATTCCACTAGCCGATGCATCAACCAACTCCTTCATGTGTGGGGTCAGCCCCTCATAAAAATGACACCTGTATCTCCAGGTCAATACTATGGCCAGGGCACGATCTCAAAAGTTCCTTGAATCTCTTCCAAGCCTCATAGAGTGACTCATCATATCTCTGGCTAAAGTGTGTGATGGCAGCTTTCCTCTTTAACAACAGGGCTCGGTGGAAAGAAGTTGGTGAGGAATTTAGCTCGAAGTTCCTCCCATGTCCCAATCTGACTCTTATCCAAACCAGCCCACCACGAGAATGAGAACAACCTCATCCGAATCGCATCTTGGGAGACTCCATTATGCTTCACAGTATTGCATACCTCGATGAATTGGTTGAGGTGTGCGTACGGATCTTCTACAGCTCTCCCTGCATATTGATTCTGTTGCACCATCTGTATCAAACCAGTGTGTAACTCAAAATTGTTGGCGTCAATCCTCACTCTGACTCCAAGCTCCTCTTGTTGGGGCAGAAATTGCTCCAAGATGGACCTTTGTGGTATCACAATTTGTCTCCCATTCAATTGTGCATGTCTCGCAGCCTGTTTGCCTGAGTAGCTTGGGCTGCATGGATTTGTGCCCTCAGTTGTTGTACCTCATTCACAAACTGCCTCTGCTCCTCGGGAGTCATATTCTGCAGTGGTGCTTCGAGATTCTCTTCCATCTCTTGTTGTTTGTCTTTTCCTTTCTTTTTGTTTTTCCTGCAGGAGGTTCCTATCATATGGTTGAAGGCTTCAAGCGGCTTCCCTAGAGACCTAGTGTTCATGCATCACCTGAAAGAGAAAATAGGCAAAAATCAGCTCGGTGTCGATCGACGCTTTTAACTTCTCGACATCAATCGACGCGTGGGGGCGTCGATCGAAGTCGAGACAAAACACGCACACACGCACACGAAATTAAAAATACAAACTCAATCTAATTAATCCTAGAATAAACTAATAACAAAATAATATCTAACAATTGCCCGGCAACGACGCCAATTTGATCGCTGTAATTTCTACAGATAAATTGCAAACATAGTGGCAAATAAATTTATAAAAGTACCCTAAGGTTGTCGAACCCAGGGGAATTGTGTAACGAAATTATTTCATGTACTGGTCATAATTCTAGAATCTATTGTTTGAGTAAACAGAAATTCAGGGGTTTTGAGTTTTGGAATTTATAGATACAAAACATAAATTTAAAGATTTTAAAAGTAGATTTAAAAAGACACAGATCGTACGGCGAACTATCAATCAAAATACACATAATCAATTAACTTGCTTTGGTGGGAAATCTTAATGTACTATAACTTCTTGGTCGGACAATTATAGCCTAGATTACTAGTATGTGAATGTATATGCTTTGTCGGCCTCAATAACACAATACTAATCAATCTTTCATAAATCCACATATTAAACCCTACAATTATTGTCTTCCCCTAGGACAGATTGTTAATTGTATTTGAAATCCTTTTCCTCTTATCAATTTTCACTTTTCAGTCCATCTATCAATAACTTTAAACCTAGAATTAATCCTATCTTTCGATCTGATTAATTCTAAATCCTAATAATTCAAACAGGAATTCATAACCAAGCAATTCAATGTTAATCAATTAAACATGCATCACAGATTGATATTCGTTGCCCTAGAACCCGCTAAGGTTTCTAGCCACTCATCGCAGATAGAAAACTAAAATAAAACATATTATTAAAAAGCATGAAATTAAAGACTTTCAAGAAAATAAAGGTTCGTGATGGAAAATAAAGGATGTTGAATTCTTCCAAAGTTGTAAAATATGATTCAGGATGATATATGGTGATAAAAGGTGATGATAGATGAATAAAACTCGAATTTCAGGCTTATTTATAGGTGTACATGTGTATCCTATCAAGTCTAGAGCTAAAGATATGAATTGATTCGGATTTAAGCAAATTTAGCCAGATTTTCATCGACCTCGATCGAGGTGGCTCAGCATCGGTTGATGCGCGTCTTCTTCACCTCGGTCGATGTCGACTCCCGCATCGGTCGAAGTTGATCTGCGCGGTCTCACAGTTGTTGCCATAACTTTCACTTCCAAACTCCGATTGACCCGATTCCAGTTGCGTTGGAAAGCTCACTCAAAGCTCTATCCATTTCCATGCACCAATAGCCCAAATTACTTGTTTGGAGAAACTCTTCACTGCTACTCTTGCACGTCACTGCTTTCGGAACAATTTTCTAGTGAATTTAGCCTTAATTTTGCAAAAACGCCCGCTCAGACACCCTCCCTTGGTTGAAGCAGAGTTGTCGACTATCGATGCCTCCAAGCCACCGGTGGCAATGATGCCCTCAACACATGACACTGACGGTGAGAAGGAGTTTTTGCCATCGATGACCCCGTGACACCGGCAGTGAGAAGGGACAGATGCAAAAAAGGGGGATATTTATAAAAGGACATAATAGAGCAAGGACTCAAGGAGCAGTCGGTAAAGGGGACGTCACCTGCATGGTTAACTGGAGGTGGGGGCAACAGCAGTTCAACGGTCGGAGGGGAACCAGGGAGAGCATAAAAATCGACAGTATAGGGGACGTCTCCTGCACAGCCGACTAGTGGCAGGGGCAACAGCACTTCAATGGCCGGAGGGGAAGCAGGGGTGAAATAACATAGCAGTCGTCATCGCAGATCAACGAATGTGTAGTGGGCTTCATCATCGCGGTGAGAGGGGTGACGGCAAAGAGAAGGTTCGACAGTTAAGAGTTGGAAGAATAAGGGCGGCGAAGGATCAAGAGATTCGAGAGGAGAGATATTTATGGTTTGTAACACAAAATGGGGCAGAAATGGGTATGGGTGGGTAATATGCAGCGGAGGCAGTGGGGCTCTCTTTTTTTAGGGTTGCAGGGGCTTTTAAGTAATTTTGGATTTTTTTAAAGATTAAAAAATTGTTTTACTTTAATCAAATTTCGTAAGGGGACTAATAGTGTGGGACGAACGAAAATAGAAAGTGGGACTAATAGTGCGGGATGGAGGGTGAAAATTTTGTACGGGATGAAGAACAAGACGAAAACCGGTGACGCAATGGCGGTGAAAGGTAGCCGCAGTGGCGCAGCCGCACGGACAGGAGGCCTGTGCCGCTGCCGGCCGTGCGACGTAGCGACGCAGTCATGCGGGCAGGTGGCCCACAGTAGCAGCTGCGCGATGGCGGCAAGCAAGCTTGCGCGGGCGTGGTCGGATGGCCAACTACGGTGGCATGGCGGTGGCGGCCACTGCTGCTGTGGTGGTGGTTCGTGATTTGATGGCTGGTTCAATCTATTGTAAAACCTAGGGTTTGCAGTTGGATTGTGTGACCAATTTTCAAATCACAAAACCTTAGATCCAAAAGATTTGGTGGTTGAGAAAATCAAGGCACTTGAAGATTTGAAAGATTTGAATATATCTGTATTCAAATTAAAATTCTGTAATAGACAGAATTACTTTATTTTCCTATTTTTCGGGCCACGAGGAATTTTTGTTTGTCTTAATTGCCCTCGTATGATATGTGATTTATTATTTACGCAATAAACATGTGTAGATAATAGGAAAACATGTTTTTGGATATGTTTAATTACATGCAAAGATTTGGTAAAATATAATGACATGAAATTATTTATGTGCGCAATTAAAAACCTTTTGAGTCAAAAATACTAAGCGTATTTTTTTATTTAAAATCAACAGACCTCCACAAAGTGGTCGTAGGCTGTAAGTGTGTCTCTCGTCTTTGTAAATGTCTACGAGTATAGCTTGTTAATTACCAGAGGTGCATGGGCTGCAGCTGTTAGGATTTCTAGACAAACAATTTAAATAAAGTGAAGGGTTTTGCGTAAACGTCTATGAGTATAGCTTACGTAATTCTTTTCTCATAAGTATTCTATGATTAATTTAAATTATAGATAACAATGGCTTTGAGGGTCATGCGGTATGGTTTCGCACCATGCTAACTGATCTCTTTTAGCTAGAGTTAAATTTTTGGTTAAGTGCTTAGAAGCATTTGAGGATATAATGTAGTTGTTGCTTCACTGTTCTTGAGATATGGCTTGGTCTAAGTTTTTACACTAATTTTTAGTTTCATGTTTCTAAGGATTCGTGACATGGTATGAAATTAAAGGATTGGGGCTTAAAACCCGCAGTCTGGTTGAGGGTGACATCGTAAATGTCTACGAGTGTAGCTTGTGGTGGGAACCTTTGGGCTATTAGGCGAAAACATTTTTATTTGATTTATCAAGCGGTTTTCAATGCATTTGTTTTCGAATGTTTTGCATGTTTATTCTTATTTAGATTCTTTATTTGTTTCAGATATGTCTATATCTACTGTTGATCATATTCTTGCTCTCAATCCCTTAATTGGTCCAAACTTTCCTGAGTGGAGATACTGCATTGAGTATATTCTCCTGTATAAGCAACACGCATTTGTTCTTACTGTGAAACCACTTGGCCCACGTTATAATAAAATTTCTAGACGTGAGAAGGAATTCTATGACAGATGGTGGCATCTGAATATTTTACTTACAAGTTGATCTTGGATAACCTGTCTAGAGAATTGAAGCTCAAGTACATGGGTTATTGTAGCTCAGTTGCGATCTGGAAGGACTTGGTGGCTATGTATTGCAAATTGGAATGAACTGTCAGTTATGATCTCGTGAAAGATCTTGTCTGCAAGAGAATGGTTGATGGTAGTTCAATGACATTTCATGTGATGATGATGGATAAAAGCATGAATAAGTTCACACGTAGAGGTGGATGTATCAGCGATTGGGCCAAGATCGATATAATGTTTAACTCGTTGCCACTTTCATTTTATGACTTTAAGAAGGATGTAGCTAAGAGAAGCGAGTATACATTTGATGAGTTGCTTATTGATCTATTAGAAGAACAGAGTTTTGTACCTTCATGGGATTCTGAGTTATTAGATTTTTTACACAGTTTGAACACATTGAAAGATGTGGTCAATAATGGGTACAAAATTATGATTGATCAAGAAGATGTGGAAGGAGGTCAAAGGAGATGAAGAGGGTTGGTGTATTCTACTGTCTGGCATCAGAGAACACAAGATGTCGATATTGATTGAGTCCAAACCCTAACGAAGGTTCATGGGTATGCACGAGTTGACTGTTGCTTTGACTTATCATGGTCAAGAGCCTGAGTAACGTGCTCGTATACTCACATCTTGGGTAGAAGCAGTTCATGTATAACAGTCTGATACTGGAGTTAGGTTATCATATCCGAGTAATAGGATGGGGACATTCCCTGAGGAGCTCAATAACATTTATTGTGCTAAAGGCATGAAGGCTGATTAAATTCAAGTACAAGTGATAAGGTTTGAGTGGTACTCCTCACGAAAATAAGAAATTAATTAATTGTGGAAGCTTGGTAAAAGCTTCAATTAATTAATGAATGACCACTAACCTTAAATATGGGGATTCTCAAGTAAATACAGTCTGTTCTCATTACATGGTAATAAAGGGGTAAGTCAGTATTAATTATGTGGTGAAGAAGAATTAATATTAATTAATTAATTTTATCCAAGGTTGTGGACATGGGAATTAATTAATTCATAGAGTCACTTTATTATTTTCATAAGGTCCAAAATCTGGACCAATTAAATATGCCCAAAGGAGCCCAGTAGCCCCTTAGGGTTTGCAACCCTAGATCTATAAATAGATAGTTCTCTCTCACAAACCCTAGTTCAATTCAAATCAGTTAAAACCCAAGAGAGAGAGTAGAGTGGGCGGCGCATGTATGTTTGGGAGAAGAAGGAATTCGACTCCGTCCTACACAATCACAGTCCTGTGGAATCCTCATCAGTAGCAAGATTTAACAGCATTGTGATACAGATCTGAAGATCTAATCTGGAGAACATCATTTTCTTCTCTTATCTGTTTTATTTAATTAAATCTACAAATTAGATTCGTTTCTAATTTGTTATTCTACAGATCTAATTAATTCGTGTGGTTGAATCGAGGGATTGGATTTCAATCGTAAAATATCGGATCAGACCCTATGGAGTAAAGGTATATTCAAAATCCACCGCATTAAATTCATAGAAGCATGCTTAGGGTTTTATCGATGGTTAATTATTTTCAACATCCATGAACAGTTTGGGTTTATTTGGACTTGGCCATTCGGTTTGCCTCAAATCCCTACATTACCAACACGGCCACCAATGCAAGGTATGGGACCACAGCGTACTGTGCCAACTACTGAAGCAGTTCAGATGCCTCATCGTAGTAGGAAGGTTTTTCGACAACCAGAAAGGTACATGTTCGTGGAGAGTCTTCTAACTTTATCCCAGAAAACAAACTGGATGATACCAATCGATGGGCGTATGATGAGGTGGTATCTGATATAGACGCAGAAAAATGGTGTGTCGCCATAGATTCTGAAATAGAATCCATAATAGCTACGGATGTGTACAGAAAACTAAGCTACTGGATAGCTCTCGAGCCATAGGTTGTAATGGGTATACAAGAGAAAGAAATGAGCGAGTGAAGAAATTACAGCTTATAATGCCAGGCTGGTTGCGAAGGATTATAGTTAGAAATAGGCATAGACTATGATGAAACCTTCTCACCGGTAGCCATACTCAAGTCCATTCGAATACTCATTTCCATAGCAGCACATATGGACCTAGAAATCTGGTAGATGGATGTCAAAACAGAATTTCTAAACTGGTTCCTTGTTGAAGGTCTTGACATCTATATGAAACAACAGAAAGTTATGTGCAGCATGACGAAGAGCATTTGGTCTGGAAGCTTAAGAAGTCTTTATATGGACTTAAGCAAGCTTCACGGTCATGGAACTTACATTTTGGCAAAGTTATTAAATCCTACGGATTTTCACAATGTTCGAATGAGAGTTGTGTGTATCGTCTATGTGTCAGTGGAAGCATGGTATTTCTTGCACTTTAAGTAGATGATATTCTCCTATTTGGCGACAATGTGGAGATATTGTCAAACATCAAAGGCTGGTTATCCAAACAGATTCATATGAGAAATCTTCGAGAAGCTGGATACATCCTAGGTATTAAAGTCCTGCGTGATTGCAAGCATAGGATGTTGGCATTGTCTTAAGCTTCATATGTGGATACTGTGATTGCTCTTTTCATCATGCAAACCGCCAAGAAAGTCTTGCTGCCTTTCAAACATGGCGTTCATCTTTCTAAGGATCAATGTCCTAAGACACAAGATGAGAAAGATGAAATGAGTAAGGTTACATATGGTTCTAAAGTCGGAAGTCTCATGTATGTTATGTTATGTATGAGACCAGATATCTGCTTTGCAGTTGGCATGGTAACGAGATATCAGTCTAACCCTGGACACACGCACTGGACTGTTGTAAAGCACATTCTCAAGTATCTAAAAAATACAAGGGGCTATTGTCTTGTTTTTCAGTCTGAGAATTTGTGCCCTGTGGGTTATACAGATTTAGATTTCTAGGCAGATCGGGACAAAAAGAAATCTACCTTTGGGTATGTGTTTACTTTAGGAGGTAGAGCCATATCATAGAGGAGTGCAAAGCAGAAATGCATTGCGGACTCCACCATGGAAGTTGAGTACGTTGTAGCTTCAGAAGCTTCGAAAGAAGTAGTATGGCTCCGGAGCGTCCCAAGACCATCACAGTGTATTGTGATAATTCTGGAGCAGTGATAAATTTGAAGGAACCACGAACTCACAAGGCAATGAAACACATTGAGAGGAAGAATCATATCATACAAGAAATAGTAGCATGGGGTGATGTGCTAATTGAAAAGATTGACACTAAGGAATATATAGAAGATCCATTTACAAAAGCCTTACCACAAAAGGCGTACGAGGTGCATGTTCGTAACCTGGGACTGCATGTGAAGACAGACACGTGATGATCTTTGTAATAGCTAGATTAGTTTAGACGTGTTGTATACTCTGGAAAGCACTTGCATAATGCTTTGAGTATAAGCGGGAGATTGATGATTTATACACTGAAAGCATTATGATTGGTATATTATGTACATGGTTTACGGTTAATATACTGGGAATCATTATTGTTGTATAATCATCTCTAGTCTGAATTAACACACATATATCGCAAGCGACTCTATTCTTTTATCTCGTCGATAGGAAAATCGTACGGTGTGTTGTAGATCACGGAAGATCGTATGGATTTCCTGATCTAGCGAGATATAAAAGATATCACAGCTGAGACAGTGCTAGAATAGCCTGTCGGTTTAGGCTGTAGTACAGTCAATAATAGTAGCTTATCTTGGTCACTAGATATGCTGGTACGTTTAGTACGTATTGATAAGACCTAACTGAGATCAATTTTTTTATCTGACATTAAAAGAATCTTGATCTCGATGACTAGATGAAATCCAAAGCCTAATGAAGGTTCAAGAGGTATACACAAGTTTGTGTATCAATTTGAGATATTATGGTAGAGAGTCTTTCATGTACTTGTATTTCTTTATCTTGGATAGTAGCAGCTTGTGTATGACTTCTAGTTCTTTGGTTAGATAACCATATCAAGTATAGGATTACTACATTCCCTAAGAAGCTAAAAAAGGTTCACTATGTGGAAGTCCTACAGGATGATTAAGTTTAAGCATAACTGAAAAGGTATTGAGTGGTATTACTTAGGAATAAAAGATATTAATTAATTTGTAGGCTTGTGATAGCCTAAATTAATTAATGAATATCTGTAACCTTAAAAATGGGGATATACCAAGCCCGTGCAACCCGTTTTATTCATAACGTGGTAGCAAAGAGGTAGGACAATATTGATTCTCTGGTAGCATGAATCAATAGTAATTAATTAATTATATTCTAGATTGAATATGAGAATTAATTAATTGATAGACCTTTTTTGCTATTTGCATACTGGTCCCTTTTCTGGCACATGGAAAAGCTCAAGCCCAATAGGTATCAGAATTTCCTATAAATACCCTCCCAGTTCTCATATCTCAATGCACCACAAGATCATAAGTTGATAAGCAACAAACCATAGCCTTGGGAGCTGTGATTGCTGACTGGATCTAAGAAGGAAGGAAATTTTGCTTTTCGATAGGCACGAAATCCTTATAGAATCTTCACCAGATATCTGGATCGGAGCAAGGGATACATATCAAAAGATCAGATCTGGAGGATCTTTTTTCTTTGTCTTCTTTATTGTTTTCGATTTTATACACATAAAATCATAGATTTAATTCTGATCTTTTCAGGATTTAATCTTATTGCGCAAGAAGGATTAAAGATCAAATCCCTGCACAACTGTTCAGAAATTAAATTCATTCAGATATTCCGCAATCTTTCTTATGCATTCAATAGGAGCATGTTAGATTTTGATCATAGGCATATCAATTAATTTATGATATCCAATAATCGGTTCTAGCAAACTGAATTATGCAATTCATTTTGCTAGTAAAAATCCCTTCAGAAGTTATAGAAGGATGAGCGTAGCGTGGTGGACATGGTAAAGCTCGACCAACTGTGGTGGATACAAAAAGATCATCTTAGCGTGGTAGACGTGGTAAAGATCGACCAATTATGGTGGATATAAAAGGAAGAGCCTAGCGTGGTGGATATAGTAAAGCTCGACCAACTGTGGTGATTCTGTCATTGTACAACTGAGATATAGTGACGACAACTTGAATAGTGGATTGCTGATAAGTTAGTATTTTTACAAACTTATCTCTTTGTTCTTTGACTAATTGGGTGATGTTTAGATTGTTTTACGTGTCTTTTTTTGCATGGATTGGCTTTTGTGCTCGTAATGTTGTGATTGGTGAATTATGCAGGTTTTTAGTCAGAAACAGGGAAGAATCAGAAGATGCTCGTGTTTCAGACCTGCGTCGATCGACGCCCAAGGCACGTCGATCGACGCAGATGTTCGGAGGACGATCGACGAGAGATCGACGCAAAAATGCAAAGGCCGTGCCCACGTTGATCGACGCAAGAATGTGCGTCGATCGACGCGAGCTCTTCAAGGGCATCGATCGATGCAGGATGCTCTGTCGATCGACGCGATGTCGGGATTTCCTGATCTGATCCTGATTTGAAGATAGAGACATATCTAATCCTAGATACTATTCGATACATCTATCACTACTATATAAGGCTATGTAAAATTCGATTCAAAGTGTGGAAAATTGTGGAGAATTTAGGAGAATTTTAGAGTTGAAGATTTTAGATATTTTCAAGAGTTTTATGTTTTATGATTGAAGACAGGTTTTTGTGGGAAGACATCTACACCCAATTTTTATGCAATTCAAGTTTTTCTTTATCTTTGATGATTCTATTCATGAATATGTGTAACTAAATTCCTTCTCAGATTCTAGGGTTTCGAACTATCAATGTATGCATGTTTGATTAATTGAATTATTTTCCCTTTCCCATCGTAGTTTGTGAAATCTGTGCTTATTCATAATCTTGAGTTTGATGGCCACATCTTAGGATTAAATAGTTGAAAACTTGAGACGTAACTGTAATAGTTTTCAATGGAAAGAGTTTTCACAATATTATTTGATTTCTTGTCTGAACAGAAGGAGATAGATTATAGGAATAAATCTATGGATTTTTGGAGTTAGTAAATTCATCTTGAGACCGAGCGGAGATAGATAATTGACTAATCTACTTTATGAATTGTCCAACAAAGAAGTTCATAATACCGTTCTAATGTTTCACTACGAATAGGAATTAAATTGGGAATTAATCAATTCATTCATACATGTCATACTTGATAGGTAGATATCCCTAGAATCTGTACTTCTCATACCTGTTTTCATCAAAAGTCTTTTATTTTCCTGTTTAATTTTAATTTGCAAAATTAAGTTTGAAACAAAACCCAAAGTTTATTTTCTTTCTTAACTAGTATTTTGAGAACCTATGTTTTAGTATTTAAGATTTTTCATTATTTCTTCCCCATGAGATTCGATAATTTATTTGCCGCTTTATTATTAGCTTAGCTAAGTCGTTGATAAAATAATTTTGCGATCAATTGCCTTCCTATTCACAGGAAGAAGAGTGGTTGTAGGGATATTCGGATCCCGAACAGCTATAATCTTTTTAGTTAATTTACTACTTTCTTTATTTTTACATGTCTTATTCTGCATTTGGAAATCCACCAGTTCTCAATGGGTAAAGTATATCTTCCTTCTATATCTACCAACTATAGTGGATACAGAATAGTCGAGCATGGTTGACATGGTAAAGCTCAACCAATTGTGATGATTTTGTTATTATAGCTGAGATGCCGGGATGACAACAGAAGATTCTTGTTGTAATGTTTGTACAACTTGAACAGTAAATTTTCTTCCAACCGACAAGAAAAAGAGTGGACGTAGGGATATTGAGATCTCAAACCTATATAATTCTTTGTGTGTATTTCATGCTTTCTTTATTTTTACATGCCTTATTCTGAGTTTTAATATCCACCAGTCTTCAACTGGTGGAGTACATCTTGAAGTTAGGTCAATAATTGTTCTTCAATCTTAAGGCAAATTATTTTGTAACTGAACTTGAACTCACTTAATTATGCACATGCTTTCACACCTTGATTTTGTTTTACACATATTCTGATTTGTTAACTAACTACTTATCTTTTTGTTAACTACATATTTGGAATCAACAATAATTTTATGGACTCGTACTCGTTCTATATAATAAACAATGATATCCTATTATAATGAAATATGTAGTGATATCTTATGCCATATATCTTTTTAGTAAATAATGATAATTTATGTCATACAAGATAAATTATTATTATTATTATTATTAAATATAATAATATAAAGTATTAGTGATCGGTAAACGATAATTCTTATATTTCCATCGACAATTTTTTAAAATTTCTTATATTTCATAAACTTTGGCAATGGATAAATTCTTAGCTAATCTTAACTTCGGATTAGCGTTGAAATTATCCTTTGTGGTTTTTTTATGTCTTATTTTTAATGATGGAAATTTTGTGATGGATTCTCATTGTTATTCCATTGCTAAAATTTTGCGCCAAAGTCTTCCGCAAAAAAAGTAATGTAATATTTCCATGGTAAATCTCTCGGTAATGACCTGGGTTTTGACTCTCTTTTTTTATCAGGTTTTGAGTTTTGAATATGTTAGGTCGAATTATTTTGACCCCTAATACATATAATTATAGTGAAATGCGTAAACTCTAATAGTTTTAGAATCCAAATCAAAAGTGCTCCACTTGGATGCTTCGAGCTAGCTCTTCCAAATTAAACACATGGTTGAACAATTAATTAGCTTGGGTCCAAAGCTACTACATAAATATTGAGTAATAAAAATTCATAGATTTGTTAGTCGTTCTCTATATCTAAACCAAGAAAAATAAACTATTCCTAGAGAGGCAAGTAGTAAAGGGTTTGTGTTGTGTTCAAGTCAAATCCATCATTTTCTTTTGTTGTCTCTGTCAATGAAACTAAATAACTTTATGAACAAGTTGAGATAGGGCCATGGCTTGTGCAATCATAATGACTTTCCATTTGATTTGGTCTTTTTCCAAGCAAACTTCCTTGCCAAAAAAAAAAAAAATAAAAAAATACTTCTACATGGGACTTGCCTTTGCTCTCAATTAATGACCTGTGCCCTTCTCTCTCATACTGTTTCTCTCTCATGCTGCGTGTGTTTTGTTTGTATATGCAGTCTGTGTGGGTGAGATGATTGCTATGTTCAGAGCTTACGAGCTAATCAAGCAATGAAAATTGTTTTATTATACAATTGTTTCGTTAAAAAAACTTATTTTCATTCTTTTGAAGTTGAATAGGCAGGAAGCATGACATCTGATCGGGCATGCATACGGTGAGACACTACTTGAAATAATTGTTACCCTATACATATAAGACAAAATTTGGAACAAATTTGCCCTGGTATATAAATCAATCTTAAACCAGTTTCTAAATCTATCTTGAATTTTTTACTATAATAATTTAAGATTTAAACTTTAAATATTTTTGTACTTTCAAAAATTCAGATACCGAAAATTCTATATGAGCACATAATAATCCATATCACTAAAATATACTTTGAAAAAACCCAAGTAGATTTTAAAAACTTTTTCTCTATTTATTTACTAATAATTAAAAATATATTGTTTAATCTCAAACCACGCAACCATATAAATTATCTTTATTACATTATATCACTCATTACTCTAGAATACTCATAATAATTCAAGTTACAAGCCACATTAATTTTCACATGCAACTTAATAAGTGTAATTTTAAGTTAGATTTCAATAAAATACTCTAGCGGCCGAATTAGTAAAAGTATTATATATTTCTAATAGGAAATATTTTAATTTGTCTTAAACTTTTAATTTTTAATTATATATCACTAAAGAAGTAGGATAACATAAATAATCTATGAATTTCTATCAAATTAATTTATTGTAATGACATGGAATATTATGTTTCATACTGCCAGTGTAGGATTGGCCGATTGGGTTCTCCATACCTGAATTTTGAGATGAAATAAATTTAGATACTTTCTCTTTATTTTATGAGTTATTTCAACCTGGGAAATGCAGAGCTAGAGCATGTCTGTCGTGCCTATAGTTAATCTTATATTAGGACAGCATCAATTTGGTATACTTAGGCAGAAAGTTATATATGCCTAGTAGAGCCCAAAATAAAATGGCTCTATTTAATTTAAATTTCTAAATGAAAAGACAATTGATGGAAAGTTTAAAAAGTGATTGCTGGAGAGAAAACAATCGGATTTACAGGTGAGAATGACTAATTAGTGTGGTTAACCATCAATTTTATTATTAATCTCTTTTTTTTTTTTTTTTTTTTCTGATCATTTGAATTTGTCTGCAAATTACAAAAAATCAAACACAGGTGAGAAAATTACGTTTGACTATCATAATTTAGAAGATGTGAGATATGGAAGTTGTGATTTGAAACCACAATCTTCCCAAATGGGACCTTGTGTTCGTGTTGAATAAGTTCATGTAGTAGCCTACATATATTCTAACTTAGGAAAAAGTGTTAATTATATTACAAACTATTCAGGTTTTATCAAATATATTATAAATTATGCATATTATCAAAATATATTACAAACTATCAATTTTGTTCCAAATTCATGATGGGAGAAAATTTTCGGTGACCGAAAGTTGATGTGGCTTGCTGGATAATACGTCAACACTTAAAATTACACATAATCGTACAAAATACATTACAAACTATTATAGTTAATTTTCTCAAATATATTACAAACTATTGTAATTTCTCAATTATATTAAAAGTTATATATTTTCATAAGCAAATGCCCAAACTATCAAATTTATTTAGAATTTATGATGAAACATATTTATTTATTTATTGAAATTTTAAATATTTAAAAACATATAATTATATTTAAAAATATTTAAATAAAATTTCTTGACAAATTTGAAAAAAATGAAAAATGAAAAAAAAATATTTATTTTAATTCCCTAGTACATTTGCTCTCGTCTCTCACTTTGCTGAATCAAAAAATTAAATATATTTGTAAATAATAATAATTTTTTAGTTGGACGAAGTGTGAGACGGTAGCGAAAGAATAAGAAAAATAAAATAAGCATTTTTTTCATTTTTTAAATCTGTCAAAAATTTTATTTTAATATTTCTTAGCATAATTATATATTTATTAGAATTATTTAAAATATAAATAAATATCTTTTTGCCATAAATTTATGACAAATATAGTTATTTGAGTATTTATTTAGTAATATATATAGTTTGTAATATAATTGAGAAAAACACAAAAGTTTTATATTTAAGAAATTATTAGTAGTTTGTAATATATTTGCATGATAAGTAATTTTAAGTGTTGACGTGTCATCCGGCAAGCCACGTCGATTTTCCGTCGCCGGAATTTGCTCCGTCATAAATTTAAAATAAAATTGATAGTTTGTAATATATTTTGATAATATATATAATTTATATTATATTTAAAAAAAAACCTGAATAATATCTAATATAATTGATATTTTTTTCTTTCTTTCTAACTTGTGTCTCACATTTGGTGCTAGTTGCTATAAATTTAAGTCATTTACTCAGCAGGCTTATTTTTGCTGATTAGGACTTCAAAAGTGGGACACATATTTCTCTTTCTATATATATATATATGTGTGTGTTTTGGATATGACACACGTGGTGGTGACTTGCAAGGACAAACAATGAGATTGTCGCTTACTAATTACATTACCTTGCGTGTCATATAGATGGCCAAGGTACATTTCATAGCAGGTGTTATCAACTGTACTATAGTGTAATCCCCGACTTCAGTGCCTAAGTACGTTATCTATGATTCATTGAATATAGATTTAAATAGGACGAGGAGCACTTTCCCCTATAATGTTTGTAGTTAATGGTATTCATTATTTTTAAGTGTTTAAACTATTATTTGAAACAAATTACATTTGTTATGATTTGAGTGTAGTTTCAATATTTAGCTTAAGAAAGTGATTTGATATAGTGAATCGATGAAATTGGGTTGATATGACTAGTGGATCGATGAAATCGGGTCGATTGTAGGTCGAGGAGATTGTGGGTCAATCACAGTGGGTCAATGAGAGTGGATCAAGTTAGATTGAGTCTATAAACTTGAGGACTGCGAGTGGCTTCTGAATATTTAAAATGTATGGTGTATATACTTTCCTAGTCTAGCGGGATTTATCCATATCAGAATAAGATCTAGATAGGTATTAATCTATTTGTGGATAAATTATGATATAGAATATCTTTACTGTTGAGGTTTGATTTGTGATGAAATAGAGACCCTTGGAACTTATAAGAAAACTAGAAGAAAATAACCAAAGAACGATGACATAAAGCAAACTTAATGATGAAAAACAATGTGTGTGTATTGAAATTTGCATAGTACAAGCGTAATTGAGAAAAATGGTGTTAAAAATGACCTACCGACTCCTCTTTTATAGTTCAAGAGGAGTCAATGTAACCCTAGAAGATTCAGGAGGTGGTCCTGGTTTTCTCGGATGTTGCGGTTGGAGGCTGGCAGCTGCGTGCATTTCGGAGGTTGTTCAGTTAAGGTTTCTCAATGACGAATTATCCGCGGCCAGACCCTTATCTGTTTTACCTCTCCCCAATGGGTTATTGATAAGCTCGTTATTTCACTCACTTATCTATATTATTTTTTCTACTATTTTATGTAGTTTTATTGAGTTTATATATATATTTTATGCATGAGTCAATATTAGGTGGTGTTAGGCGTATTTTGGTATTTGTGCAGGTTTTAGGCCTAAATTCACGAGAAAATCGTT